>JBBBDQ010000632.1:0-30000 GCA_037127315.1 Ascarosepion bandense
AAGCCTCTTCACCTGTTCAATAGACGTGGGTGGAGTGTGAACCGGCGATAGTTTAGTCTATCTACTCCAATTGAAAAAAAAAAAGAAAAGTGAAAAGATTGGAAAAGAGAAAGCCGGAAACCACATCCTAAACAGGGAACAAGGGTTGAGCCTCTTCACCTCTTCAATAGACGTGGGTGGAGTGTGAACCGGGCGATAGTTTAGTCTATCTACTCCAATTGAAAAAAAAAACAGTGAAGCAACAAAATCTGATTCCGCTTCTGGCTTGAACCTAAAAGTTTTACCATTTGCAAATGTGCTTAAGTGCCTAAAAAATAATAATCAGTGGGTTAAAGATCAGGAATATTGAAGATTTGGTAAACTCTTGTATCCCAAGTCTGCGAGTTTTTATACTATTTGCCACTGAGCATCTTGACTCCAGAGCTTCGTAGACAGACCTATCCCTTCCACTTGTCAAGGGGGACTAGCAATTGACTGCTTATACTTGATTTTTCTTTCCTATATGCACTTATCATTCATGTAAGTTTGTTTCTTTTTAGCGTATGTGTCCATTTGTCATCTTCTTTTTTCTTCCAATAGTTATCATTTGGCTTCTGTTTTTTCTAGACAGGCTGTCATTTTTAATTTTTGAGCCTTCTAGTCTTTTATGTGGTTGACGCAATGCTAATAGCAGACACGGAAAGGAAAAAGCAGGACCTCTTACAGAAGGTTGTAAGAGAAAGTGAGAAGATAGAACTGAGCAGAAACTTCAAGAAAATTGAGTGCATGGTCATCAACAAAAAGAATACCCCAAAATATAGGTCAGAAAAAACAAAATAAAACAGTTAAAGAAATTTAAATACCTGGGAATTGTTCTGACAGAGGATGGAAAGTGCGACACTGAGATCCAAAGACATGTTGGTATGACCAAGAATGCATTTCAAAAACTAAGCAGATTTCTGAGAGACAAGAGAATCTCATTGGAAACAAAGGAAAAACTTCTATGTGATATCTGTCTTGGCAGCAAATGTTGGATGATCTCTTCAAGGAAGAAGGAGAGGCTGAAAGTAACAGATATGTGGTTCTACAGAAAGATGCTGAGGATATCATGGACTGAGTACATGAGCAACAACAATGCAAATGAGAAGAAAACTTATTCTCAGCTTCAGGAAGAGAAACACATAAATGAGGAAGGAGGGTTTGGAGAATTTAATACACACCGGGGGGGACAGAGAAAAGCAGTGTAGAACATATTTAATGGGTTTATGCAAATGGTTGGCCAAATGGGGTTTGGGAAAGATCAGTTGGTTAAGTGCCATTCCTGATACACGCTTGGGTGATCATGTCTCGAAAAAGACATGACTGACTGGGCAGAAAATTATTCTGCAGTAGATTGTCATTACTTTCTGTGGTAGACTGGTTGCCAGCCAAGGCTATAGAACCCACTCTGTCCTGTTATTTAACCCATAACTGGAGGGAGTAGATGAATTAATACCTTTCACAAGGGCATTTGCACGTAAGTGAATGCAGAGAATTCAACTGGAATTTGAACTCAACTGCTCGATTTCTTGTTACGAGCCAATATCCACTGCATCACATAACAAGAGGGAAAATATTAAGAGCAACAAGAGACAAGGGACAAGTAGAAGTCCATGATTGCCCCTGTCTTTAAGAGACAAGGCACATAAAGGTAGAGTCTTTTTTTAAGTTAGAAAAATTGCATTTCATTTTTTACATAAACAATTAAATTTAGTGCTTAAATGAAAAGGTAAATATTTATATACATCTAAGGGAATATGGCTTATTAAAGAGTGATAATTTGAAACACCTAACTAGATAAACTGATATATATAAAAATAATATACGTGAGTAAAAGTAAGCCTCAGAAAAAATAAATTGAAAAAATATTTTCAACCTTTCAACTAAAGAACCTAACTAAACCAATTTTCAAGTTACAAGTGAACAAGTGGCACAACAATTGAAATTCTTTTTAGTAAAAGCACATTTCTAGCCTTTAACATAGACAACTCAGAGACGAATAAAAGTGAAAACTGTTCACACAAAACAGACAAGTCTCTAATGAAACAAATTTATGAGTGAAACTCTGTTATCCAAACTGAAAGAAAATCAAACAAACAAAGACAAAAGTAAAACTCTCCTGGCATCAAAGCCTTGAATGTTAGAATGAAAAGAAAAGAAAAAAGAGTTATGATTATTCACAATGCGTCTAACCGTAGATGTATTGTTAGGTACTAGAGTGACTGAAATGACCAATCAACAAACAAGTGGACTTTATTAAGAATGACCTACCATTGCACTATAACAATAAAAGAATGTTAAATTTGGAGGATGCTGTTTTTAAGCCAATGAAATAAAAAAAAGAAGTCTTTTGTTGTTTGCTTCATATGAAGGATAATGAAATGGTTATTCTCACTTACATTTTGTTGGGTGGGGTCTGTATGATGCTGTCATCTATTAGATTAGAGCATAATCAGTTAGTAATAAAAGTGTGAATTGAAAAAAAAATTGTTTTTTAAAATGAAGAGTAGAGAAGAAGAAAAGAAAATTACAAATACTGAAAAAAAAAATAAGGAACAGAATAAAGAAGGAATGAGCACAAAGAAAGAGATGAAGGAACACCAAATAAATAAATTAAGCTAAGATTTAAAAGAAAGAAAGAAAGAAAATGGAGTTAAGATTTATAAGAAAGAAAGAAAGAAAAGGAAACTAAAAAGTTAGAATGGAAAAGCAAAGATAAAAATGAAGCTAAAATTTGCCTAAAACAAAGAAAGAAAGAAAGAAAAGAAGGAAAGAAAGAAAAGAAAATGGAGCTAAGATTTCTGAAAGAAAGAAAGAAAGAATGAAAGAAAGAAAGAAAGAAAGAAAGAAAGAAAGAAAGAAAAGGAAACGAAAAAATTCCAAAAGAAAAAAAATGAAAGATATTAAATGAAGCAAAGACGAATCATGAAAAAAGAAAGAACAAAGAAAAAATTAAATGAAAAAATAAAAAGATATAAATAAAGCAAAGTTTCATTTGAAAGAAAAAAAAATGAAAGAAAAAAATTAAAAAATTCCAACAGAAAAGTATAGATAAAAATGAAGCTTAGATTTATTTGAAAAAAAGAAAGAATGAAAAATAGAAAGAAAATGATACTAAAAAATTCCAGGAAAAAAAGATAAAAATGAAGCTAAGATTCATCTGAAGAAAAGAAAGAAAGAAAGAAAGAAAGAAAGAAAGAAAGAAAGAAAAGGAAAATAAAAATTCAAAGTGGTAAAACAAAAATAAAAATGAAGCTGAGATTTATCTAAAAAAAAGAAAGTAAAACTAAAACATAAGAGAGAGAAATGAAGCTAAGAAGAAGAAAGAAAGAAAGAAAAAACTTTATGAAGCAAAAAAAAGTAAAGAACTCAAAGAAAAAAAAGAAAGATATTAATAAAGCTAAGATACATTCAGAAGAATGAACTAAAAATTAAATAAAAAAAAGCCCAGAAGTATGAGAGAAGGATTAACTGAAGAAAGAGAAAGAAAGAGAAAGAAAAAAGTTTGAGGGAAGAAAAGAATTACAAATAAAGGTTAGAATCATGAAGAAGAAAGAAATCAACTAAAAAAGAAATTGAAAAGAAAAAAGTAAATTAGAAATAAAGAAGAAAAACATGAAAGAAAGAAAATTAAAGATGAAAGTAAAAATAATAAAACAAAGCAGGTAAAAAAAAAAGAGAAAAAAATGAATACAAATGAAAAAGAAAGAACAAAAGACAGTGTGAAAGAAGGAAAAAGAGTTTGAATTCTATCTCATCACACATGATGAGGGACTGTAATATGGAAGCAAAGAAAAAGAAAGGAATAACATTTTATAAAAAGATAGCAAGAATGAAAGAGAAATTCTAGAATTTGGAATCCAGCTCTGAGAATAATATCATTTGCCGGGTCAAGGAGGGGATAGACTGAGCAAAGTTGACCAGAGCATAGATCACTAAATATTTTGTACAGATCAGTACACTCAGTCGAACAACTTTATTTGTGGAAAAGCCTTTTGAAAAGGGTGAGACATCAAAAGAAACTGCGGGTAAATATTGTGCATTGATCAACTAGGGCTCAATGTGTCAAAAAATAAAAAATAAATAGCAAGCACAAATCATGTAAAAAATACTCTTTTTCTTCAATACATTGTTTTGTTCAATTTCTTTATATTTTGTTATGCTGTTTTATATATATATATATATATATATATATATATATATATATATATATATATATGTGTGTGTGTGTGTGTGTGTCTGTGTTGTTTCCTGGGGTTGAGGAAAAATCTAGATAAAAGAAAAGAAAAAATCCTGATAGATATTATAAAAGTAAATAGGGGTTATCATTTTAACATCCTCTTTCTAATTTTTTGTAAAATTGCCTTCTTTTTTTTTTTTTTACATACAAAGAATGATAAAAGATTAAAACAAAAATTCAACTTATAAAAAATTACCATCAAAGTAATCTCCCTTGATGCTCTTGGAGGTTAGAGGATCATTAGGCATAATAGAAATATTTATACATAAACAACATTCCACAAATTTAGCTTGTTCTGTCAAGTTTTTTTTTTATTTTAGTTTGAGTAAAGGTTGGGGAAGATAGATTTTTTATATATAAATTCACACTTCCAATGAATGAACTTTGTACTCTTCATTTCATAGATCAGGTTAAATTGAGACCTTAGCCGATCAACTGGAAGGCCAGTTTATACTGCTAATGACTTATTAAGGGGCATTAATAAGAGATGGAAAGCTGACTGCTATAGATCAGTGAAAGCTGAGGAATGAAGGAGAAAAAAATCAGGAAAAAAAAAACAGTAAATTATCCAGAAGGCCATAAAAATAAATTATCCATACTTGTGTAACACAATCTGAAGCATTAAACTCTGAATAAAATAAGTAAACTGACAAAATGAATTTCCTTTTTGCTGTCTGGTACAATCATTTTTATTGCTTTTTTTTTTTCTGAATATAAAAAAAAAGATGTTTTCACTTTAAAAAGCAATAGCCAAAAAGGCGGATAGGAAAAGGGGATTCTGAAATGAAGAGACATGGAATTGAAGGAGAATAAAAATTTTAAAAAAGAATGAAAAATGGAGAAAAAAAAAGCCTGAACAAAAATTAAAAAAAAAAAAACTGGGAGGGCAATGAAAAAGAATTACAATCCTAGTTCAGGATCAAAATTTCATTTGATTTTTATTGAATTTAAAGAATGGGAACCAATTTAAAACTGTCCAGAGTCAGTCAGTCAGTTAAGTGCCATACATGAAACATGTTTGGGCGATCATGTCTCGAAAGAGACATGACTTGACTGGGCAGAAGATTATCCCACAGTAGGTTGCCATTGCTTTCTGCAGTAGACTGGTTGCCGACCAAGGCTATAGAACCCAATCTGTTTTGTTATTTAACCCATAACTGGAAGGAAGAGACGGATTAATACCTTTCCCAAGGGTATTTGTGCATAAGTGAATGCAATGAATTCAACTGGAATTCGAACTCGGCTCCCCGATTTCTCGTTCCGAGCTGATATCCACTGGACCACTATGCACATGTCTAGAGTAAAATAGAGAATAATCAAAAGATGATATTTATCTATTTTATATTTGTTTTAGTAGGTTTAAAAAAGGAAAGTTGTCATTAAACGCAGGGTTTCTCACTATCCTAAATCATATTCTCTACCTTTGGATCCCAGGTTTTGTTAATACTTCCCTCCATTTTGAATAACCATCTTGTAATTTTTTCACTGTTTTACTTATGATTCATAAAATTTAACTGAACCCACCCCCAAGTTCATTTCATAGATAACCTCAAACCTCTTAGTGTTGAAAGTCATTCCTTGTGAATCAAGTCCTTTTTATTTGAGCATCACTATTTTAACTTAGAATGACTTTTCATCTCATGCTTCGACAAAACAATGATCGAAAACAACACAAAGTAAACATTGCTGCCTTCTGTAAGTTCATGAGTTGCAGATTATCCCCACAAGCTCTTTACATGTTTATTCAAACATGAATGAGTTTTCAATAAATACAATCCTTTTTTCCTTTTTCAATACCATGTCTCTACAGAAAGTAGACACTAATGGTTCTCTACAGATTACTTTTTAATATATATATATATATCTATAATATTTTTCATGTAAACATGTTACGGAAATTAACGAATTTTAACGAAACTTGGTTATAAGCAACCGACAATTTGTAATGAATTATTTTGAACATCATTTTTACCGATACTCGTATTTAAGTAGATATTCTGTTTTTAATTAAACAGTATTTTATATTTATATCTACCGGCCTGATTATTTCATGATAAAATTTTATTACGAAAATGTGTGCTATCCAGCAGGATTTTCGTAATAAAAATTTATCGTGAAATAATCAGGCCAGTAGATATAAATATAAAATACTGTTTAATTAAAAACAGAATATCTACTTAAATACGAGTATCGGTAAAAATAATGTTCAAAATAATTCATTACAATATTTTTCATGTACATATAAACAAGGAAGGTGAAATCCCTGTGCTGAAAACCCAAATAACTTACAACATGATGCGACTGAGTTCATCACTGGCCGATACCTGAAGTGTGCTTCCTTTCATCTCCAGACCACAGCTCAACAGGCATCGAATTGAATCTGATCAAGATCCAAAAATGCACAAATTTAACTAAAACATTGCTCGCAACAAAATGCTACTTCCAATGTGAAACACATGTTTGCCTTTTATAATACATCATTGATAACAGTCACTACTAGTGTGTTGTGTTTTGTTTAAGGATCAAATGCAAAGCTTTTATTGAGTACAACATTAGAAAATCTGATTTGCAGCTGCATAAAAATTGTAGAGACTGACACATCTTCATCGAAAAACAATACCTTGGAAAAAGCTGCTGATGGTGCCAGTTCCAGCTTAGCCACCAAAATTGTATTACCTCCCCTGATTAGCAGCTGATTAGGTCAGTGTATTGCGGATGTGTGTTGTGGTGCAATGGATATCGGCTCGGAACGAAAAATCAGGGAGCCGAGTTCGAATTCCAGTCGAATTCATTGCATTCACTTACGCACAAATACCCTTGGGAAAGGTATTAATCTGTCTCTTCCCTCCAGTTATGGGTTAAATAATAGTACAGATTGGGTTCTATAGCCTTGGATGGCAACCAGTCTACCGCAGAAAGCAATGGCAACCTACTGTGGGATAATCTTCTGCCCAGTCAGTCATGTCTCTTTCGAGACATGATCACCCAAGCGTGTATCACGTATGGCACTTAACTGACTGATTGCATGTATGTAGAAAATATATGAGTTGGAATCAAATATGGATCAGAATCCAACAGAATGATATGATAAAGAACAAATAAGAAATGTTTAACAATCTATCGCCCGGTTCACACTCCACCCACATCTATTGAACAGGTGAAGAGGCTCACCCCTTGTTCCTTGTTTAGGATGTGGTTTCCGGCTTTCTCTTTTCCAATCTTTTTTTCACTGTTTTCTTTTTTTTTTTTAAATTGGAGTAGATAGACTAAACTATTGCCCCGTTCACACTCCACCCACATCTATTGAACAGGTGAAGAGGCTCACCCCTTGTTCCTTGTTTAGGATGTGGTTTCCAGCTTTCTCTTTTCCAATCTTTTCTTTCCTACGTAGCCCCCTGCGCTTCAGTGGCGTTACTGCCTTGCTCGGGGTGATATGATCATAAAAAAAAACAACAAATGTTCCAGTTTCATATAAAAGGGAAACAAATATATGTCTGTCGCATGTATATACAGATATATTCTATTGACATCCATATGTCATCCTTTGAAGAAGTGGCTTCTGATTACATCAAAATGAGATGTGTGTGCATAAAAGGTAGTATCACTTTTGAGAGATCATGCATTGTACATCTACATATTAGAAAGAAAAGCACTGAAATTGCTCCAACATTCACCAAAGGATGGTATGCCTTGTCCTATATTTTTTTTTTTTTTAATCATATCACCCTGAACAAGGGGGTAACACCACTGATGTGCAGGGGGCTACGTAAGAGTGAAAAGATTGTGAAAGAGAAAGCCGGAAACGACATCCTAAACAGGGAACAAGGCATGAGCCTCTTCATCTGTTCAAATAGATGAGGGAGGAGTGTGAATCGGGTGATAGTTTAGTCTATCTACTCCAATTGAAAAAAAAAAGAAAAGTGTGAAAAGATTGGAAAAGAGAAAGCCGGAAACCATATCCTAAAGAGGGAACAAGGTATGAGCCTCTTCACCTGTTCAAATAGACGAGGGTGGAGTGTGAACCGGGAGATAGTTTAGTCTATCTACTCCAATTGAAAAAAAAAAAAAGAAAAGAGTGAAAAGATTGGAAAAGAGAAAGCAGGAAACCACATCCTAAACAAGGAACAAAGGATGAGCTTCTTCACCTGTTCAAATAGACGTGGGTGGAGTGTGAACCGGGCGATAGTTAGTCTATCTACTCCAATTATATATATGGGGAATGTTGTGTGATACATTGATTTTGCCAAGTGACAATGGGTTATTTAATTCTGAAGTCTAAATATTTTGTACATCATTTTATGCTTTCAACTACAGTTATTTTGTACATAAGTTTATGCTTTTAGCATAAATATGTTTTTTAGATATATAATTTGTAGATGATAAAATGTATTGTTGATAATTTTATTATAAAGATGTATTGCTAGTATTTATCTATACTTCTGAGATGAGGTAGTATTTAAACTATTTACATTATTCGGACTATTGTCCTCATCTTTGTTGCCATGTTTACAACATTTCAGCCACTGTATACTCCAACCTTCTTCAAGTGCTACGAATTTTAAAATTTCTAGCACCTGAAGAAGACCAGAGCATACAATGTCCGAAACATTGTAAACATGGCAGCAAAGATGAGGACAATAGTTCAAATAATGTAAATAGTGTATTGCTGGTAATTGTATTATAAAGGGGTATTTTTATGCTTTTTTAGTGTTGCATTGATTGTCATTTTAAGATAAAAATGTATTGCTGGTAATTGTAAAATTATTGTAAAATTGTATTGTTGATAATTATTTGGGGGTTTACTGTTTGCCTATAGCTGGGGCCCAAACAGGTGTTACTACCTCAAGTCAGGTTGAACCTGGAAACAAGAGTAGTTTAGAGGAGGATCTATGCTCCTGAAAACTTCCATTCTCCTTGCTGCCAGATGTAGTTTATCATCATACCCTGGAAAGATGTTGTGTGAGTTACAATCTGACCCTAAAAGTCATTGAAGTTGCAAATACAAGTAGGAACATCAAGGGTGAAACATGCTGTCGAACACTCATATAGCAAAATGACAAAAGAATCCATCATATATATGTGTGTGTGTATGTGCTTCAAAATTCAGATATAAGTAAATGTACCTGAAAAGATAATACTAATAGAATAATGTTTATCAAGGTAAATGTAGAAATTGTATTCATGAGGAGCAAAATACATGGGTAAAAAAAAATTTCCTCTTGTCATTTCTGTTTTAATCATTTCATCGCAAGGCAATAAAGCCACAAAGATACAAGGGGTTACTGGAAATGAAAGAGAATGAGAAGACTTCAGTGAGGAGAAAGGACAATAAAAGAACAGGAAAGGAGAAGATGGTGATTGACGTATTTAAATTTTTGAAGACTGTAGCTGACAGGGAAGTAAAAAATCAGAAAGGTATTCCACGGGGAAGAAGTTCGAGAAAAGAAACTATTAGAATAGAACATATGTTTACATCTATTTCAACAGTAAAATGGTGAGACTTAATTGCCAATCAAGTAGCTTAAATCCATGTAATCAAGCTACCAAGGAGGAAACTTCATCAGAAAAATTGCTATGAAAAATACTTGTAGAAAAGAGAGAGGAAAGCAACACCACTGGTGAGAAAGTGACTGAAGTCATGATACCAAGTCAGGATTAATTACATTAATAACCCTTCTTTGAATTTTACCAAGAATCTCAATATATATTGTAGGAGCACCAGAACAGATATGGCAGCAATATTCAATGCATAGATGAATGGTAGATTCATAGATATGCTAATGAGAAAAATTGTCTTGCTTTCGTAGCAATTGATTCAATATAATCACCCCACTTCATGTCGTTATAACACATCAGCTTAAAAAGATGCAAAGACTTGCTCTCCTGAAGGTTAACATTAGCCATGCTGATGAAAGGCAGAAAAAATTCTCCATGGGGATTAAATGAAAGTAGTTTTATTTTAAAGATGTTAAACTTTACAAACCATTCCTTGCCCCAGTTAACCACTGACTTTTGAAAGCAGCTATCAGTTTTACTTTGTTAGACTTGCTGCTAAAATATGATTGAATAGTTTTATGATTAGCATATTTTTTTTTTTTTAATCATATCACCCTGAGCAAGGCGGTAACGCCACTGAAGTGCAGGGGGCTACGTGAGAGTGAAAAGATTATGAAAGAGAAAACCAGAAACCACATCCTAAACAAGGAACAAGGGATGAGCCTCTTCACCTGTTCAATAGACGTGGGTGGAGTGTGAACCGGGCGATATATAACTGGGAAACGATGGTAATTGATGAAGAGACAATGTAGTTCCTGGTGAACTCCCCGCATAAATGTGAAATGAGTTAGATGCGTAAACATTTAACATGACCTTCTGATATTGTTTTTAGTATTTTTTTTTTAATCGTATCAACCCGAGCAAGGCGGTAATGCCACTGATGTGCAGGGGGCTACGTAATAGTGAAGAGATTGGAAAAGAGAAAGCCGGAAACCACATCCTAAACAGGGAACAAGGGATGAGCCTCTTAACCTGTTCAATAGACGTGGGTGGAGTGTGAACCAGGATATAGATAGATCTATCTACTCCAATTGGAAAAAAGAAAACAAAGTGTGAAGATTGGAAAAGAGAAAGCCAGAAACCACATCCTAAACAGGGAACAAGGGATGAGCCTCTTAACCTGTTCAATAGATGTGGGTGGAGTGTGAACCAGGATATAGATAGATCTATCTACTCCAATTGGAAAAAAGAAAACAAAGTGTGAAGATTGGAAAAGAGAAAGCCAGAAACCACATCCTAAACAGGGAACAAGGGATGAGCCTCTTAACCTGTTCAATAGATGTGGGTGGAGTGTGAACCAGGATATAGATAGATCTATCTACTCCAATTGGAAAAGAGAAAACAAAGTGAGAAGATTGGAAAAGAGAAAGCCAGAAACCACATCCTAAACAGGGAACAAGGGATGAGCCTCTTAACCTGTTCAATAGACGTGGGTGGAGTGTGAACCAGGATATAGATAGATCTATCTACTCCAATTGGAAAAAAGAAAACAAAGTGTGAAGATTGGAAAAGAGAAAGCCAGAAACCACATCCTAAACAGGGAACAAGGGATGAGCTTCTTAACCTGTTCAATAGATGTGGGTGGAGTGTGAACCAGGATATAGATAGATCTATCTACTCCAATTGGAAAAAAGAAAACAAAGTGTGAAGATTGGAAAAGAGAAAGCCAGAAACCACATCCTAAACAGGGAACAAGGGATGAGCCTCTTAACCTGTTCAATAGACGTGGGTGGAGTGTGAACCAGGATATTGATTGATCTATCTACTCCAATTGGAAAAAAGAAAACAAAGTGAGAAGATTGGAAAAGAGTATAAAATAATTTTCTTAACTAAGTAACTGAGTTTGTAGTTCTATAAATTCTGTAAAGTTTTATTTAATTTTAGAACACGTCTTTGCTAAATGTTTATATTGTAATTATTTTGTGTTTGTTTTCAGGTTAGATTTCATGGCTGGTACAACTGAAAGTGATTGAGTAGGGGCAACTAGCGTTTTATCTCTCTTAGCAAAATGAGTTCAGAATCCAGTTATTTTAGATCAATCTGTCAAAACTTGTTTGTAACTAAATCTGTTCAATAAAAGATGTATTCTTAATAGAAACTTGATTGGTTGTCTACAGAAGGGATTAAGGGGTAGATGGGGATGAGGTAGATTCAGGGAGGGGATAGCTTTTAAACACTTGTGTTCAAGTGGACATAGAGATCTGTTCAGAAAACATTTAGTATTGACAAAAAAATAGACAACCTAGGGAAATGGTGCTCTAGTCCATTTCAAAGTTATCTCCTTCAGATTTTATGGCTACATCTCATTGAAAACACTGGAGTAAACCATTGTTGAGACTGTTCAATACTTAGATGGGTGACCACTTGGAAATATCAGGTGCTCTAACCTTGGATGTGTGGGTGGTATAACGAATGATGGCTCGGAAGTTTTAATCCAAGTTCTAATTCCAGTTGGGTTCATTATATTCACTTACGGGAAAATAGCATTGAGAAAGGCATGAATTCGCCTCTTCTCCTCCCAGCTATGGGTTAATTAGTAAAACTGGTATCACTAAACCATTATTAACTCAAAAAAATTCTTACAACCTAAAAATATTTCTGGCTTTAAATTACCTGTAAAGGGTTGATAAGCTGTAAAAAAATGAATCAATCACTCAATCTTCCATATTTCAAAATAGAATGAAAAGTCCAAGTTAAAGAAACAATGCCTTAGTTCACTTCAAAGTTATGCCCTTCAGAAATTACACACTTACCCAACATCCCTTTCACTTTTCAACTTGACTAGATTAAGTGTAGGTGATGAAATTAATTGTTGAAATCAAAAATGGTTTTGATTTTAAAAGCAGCTATAGTAATTGTAGAATTAATGGTAAACGCAACTTTTTTCTTTTGTTTTTTAATCATTTCACCCCCAAGCAAGGTGGGGCCATTACTAGTGCAGAGGGGGTTACATTGAGAGAAAAGACTGGGTACAGAAGGTGTTGAAGAAAGGATAAATGATGGACAGGTTTCAAGGAGATAGAAGATGGCAATTGATGTTGGATTTATATTTTTGGAGATTGTAGCTATCAGAAAAGCAAGTAAATGAAAAGGTGTTCAACAGGCTGAAAATGTGAGAAAAGAAACTGTTAGAGTAGAAGAGGGAGTTACATTTAACTACAGTAAAAAAGTAGAACCTAGATGCCAATCTAATTTTTTTTTTTTTAATCATATCACCCCGAGCAAGGCGGTAACGCCACTGATGTGCAGGGGGCTACGTAAGAATGAAAAGATTGGAAAAGAGAAAGCCGGAAACCACATCCTAAACAGGGAACAAAACATGCTTAAATTCATGTGGTCAGAGCACCAGGAAAAAAAAACTTGTGAAAGAAGTTGCCATGAAAATATTTGTAGAAAAGACAGAGGGAAGTCACATTACATCAATGAGAAAGTGACTGAAGACGAGATGCCAGGTCAGGACTGCCTACATTGCAGATCTTTCTTTGGATTTTGCCAAGAACCTATGGAATGTTATGGCTATTACTGCTGGGTTAGTTCTTTTACCTAAACATCCAAAACTTGTTGAGTAGCTTTCGCCACTGAAATAAATCTGCAAAGAGAAAAGAAAAGCTACAGAGACACTAGAGGGACAGCTTAGACACTGATCTTATTTTTGGTTCCAATGACCTCTTGTTGGGGAAATTCCTTCCCGAACAGTTTGGCATGTCTTTACCATCCAAAGTCCAACAGAGAAAGAGATCGAGTTTTTTTTTTTTGGCAGCAGGAGGCCTCTCTTTTGCACATGCATCAACTGTCTTTCCTGTCA
This sequence comes from Ascarosepion bandense, assembly GCA_037127315.1. Classification (NCBI taxonomy): domain Eukaryota; kingdom Metazoa; phylum Mollusca; class Cephalopoda; order Sepiida; family Sepiidae; genus Ascarosepion; species Ascarosepion bandense. The sequence continues at coordinate 13,620 of JBBBDQ010000632.1, forward strand.
GAGGAATCCTGGGAGATTTTTATGTTTATTTTATTTTGTATTTTTATTTTATTTTGTCATTTTTATTTTATTTTGTATTTTTATTTAAAAACCTCAAACCTCAAGATGAATAGTAGGAGCAACTGACCAGATAGAGGATAACTACATATTTAAAGACTTATACATTAAAATCTTATTAAAATAGCAAATACTTAACAAAATAGGCCAGCAGAGAAATGATATCATTAAAATTAGCATTTATTGCTTGAACAGTTAGTATTATTGTTGATTGAAATTTATAAAATTGTTTTTTTTTAAATAGTTTCTAAGGAAATTAGACATCTCAAGTCCACTAATATTATTGCAGTTTCTAGTACTGATGAGTTTCCTTCCAAACCTTTGACTTAAGGTAGTGTGGAAATTTGACATTAGGATTATACAGGATGCAGCATAAATACCTCCAACATATCTTCTTCTATGTGCCGTTTCCCTTCAACACATGGACAATCATGGCCCTCCACATCCATCCCTAGTTTCTCTTGGTATTTCTCCCAAACCCTGCTGTCATCCACTTGCTTAAGCCCATCAAGTATGTCACACATTGATTTCCTCTGTCTCTATTTCTCTCTATTCATCCTGTGTATTCTCCAGGCCCTCATTACATGTCCCAGAAACTTCAGCTGTCCCTTCCTGATGTTAAGTATAAATATATTTTTTGTTTCCATCCACTCTAAAACCTTGTCATTGCTCACATGTTCAGACCATAGTATCCTCAGCATCCTTTGCAACATAAACTATCGCCCGGTTCGCACTCCACCCACATCTATTGTACAGGTGTAGAAGCTCATCCCTTGTTCCTTGTTTAGGATGTGGTTTCCGGTTTTCTCTTTTCCAAATCTTTTCACTCCTACGTAGCCCTCTGCACATCAGTGGCATTACCGCCTTGCTCGGGGTGATATGATTAAAAAAAAATATATATATACCTCCTAAAAAAACCTCCAATAGAATGGTAAGATATTAGTGACAATGATGCCTTCATCTAGCTAATGTCTTGCCATTATATGGTGAGTGTCAGATTCTTTAAGCCCTCCTTCCTCGTTACGTATCCCAGAAACTTCAGCTGTCTCTTCCTGATGTTAAGTATAAGTTTCCTTTTTGTTTTCATCCTCTCCGAAACCTTGTGGTTGCTCTCATGTTTGGCCCATGGTATCCTCAATACCCTTTCCAACATATACCTCCCAGAAATACCTTCAACATAATGGTAAGATATTAATGTCAATGGTGCCTCAATCTAGCTTATGTCTTGGTATATATGGAAGGTATTTCTGCTATACCCCATATTTTCTCTACCAGTGACATGTGCTATCTTTTTTTTTTTTTTTTTGGTTGCTTGTTGGAAGTACCGCCCAAACAGTTTGGGAAATATTAATTTAATGCTGAGATTAAATCTGGACTACAAGCTTAAAAATTGGTTAATTTTCTACCAAGTTAATAATAACAAATCTAGTCTAATGGTTCTAAAAAATATTACAAAAGAACAAAGAAAAATATACAAACTCTTCAACTCTTACAAACTGAGTTACTTGATATGTTGTGTAAAATAGACTCCAAAGAATTAATTTTTCCAACATAAATCTTGAATTATAAGAAAGTTTCCTAGTTTATTATTTTTAATTTTTTTACTCTTCTATTGTTTTGTTTTGTTTTTTTTCTGTTTTCTGTAAGAAAGGAGAAAAATTAAAAAAAATGTTTTTAATTCTATGAATATAGAATTGTGACATTTAATTACAAATCTCCTCGTTTGTTCTTAAAAGGAAATAAAAATCTCTTTATATTTTTATTTTGAGCATCTTCCACCTCATATTTCCTTTTACATTCTGTAAGCTACAAAATTAAAAAAAAATTGTCTTTTTATTAAAAATTAAAAATTTAAAAACAAGAAAGACAATATGGAAAATGCATGGCACGAATGAAAATGTTCTTCTCGATTTTTGTTACTTCATCTCCGGCCTTGAAGGTTTTATTGAGATGAATTGTCTCCGGAAACAAATTTCTAGAAAAATCTAGAACCAATCTATTGCTTTTTTTCCTCTTCTTACTTTTTTGTTCTTACTCAACTGTTTACAGTAATTGACACTAAGATTTACTTGTAATTTTTTTTTTAATTACATCTTTTGATATCTCCTAACCCTTATTTTGTTTATTTTCCCTTCAAAATAAAAAAAAATCAGAAAACAAACCAACATTTCTTATGGAGGCATGGCCAATAAATATTTCTTTGGTTCATGTTCTCCCTGGTTTTTACTAATATTTAATTTCACTATCTTAACTTGGATAATAAAGATGCCTGTATGCTGAGAATATGGGCAGGCCTATAGGTGCATGCTTCCCAGTTGACCAATCAAAATGCCTGAAATATTATCTGCAGAACATGTCAAGTGCAAAAAGAAAATGAAAAAAGGAAAACTAAATTGACTTGACAAAGATGTTGAGTTGTCCAGATATCTTATTTCGCATTTTGAGTTTGTCATCAATATCTTGTTCGTTTGTAATTTCTTGTTTTTTTTACTTTTGTTTAAAAATGTGAATAAATAAAATTAAAAAAAATATGTTATTTGTTCATTCAAATTGTTTTAATTCTGTATTTTCATCTTGCATGATTTTTCAAAATGAGTTGATGCTTCCCAAATGGCAGAAACACACAAATAGATCAATAAACTTACACAAATGTATACATGCCTATCTCAATGTACATATATAAAATATAAAACACTCATATATATATATATATATAACATATAAAACACAGATCCATGTGTGTATTCATACACACATGGATGTAGATTTTATGTACATTTAAACTCAAACATCATCATTTCTATACAAATAAAATTATTGGTGAAAATCTCAATATCTCTCTCTCTCATATATATATATATATATGTATATAGAGAGAGAAAGGAAAGATATGAAGTATGTACATATGTAATATACATGTGTATATATATATATATATATATATATACACACACATATGTGTGTGTGTGTGTGTGTGTGTGTGTGTGTGTTCATTTATAAAAAAATATATATTTAATTGTGATAATTAATACCACAGTTGTTGCTTTTCAGGGGTTTTACAGATAAAATGTATTTGGCAAGCAGGTTTATTATTGTAAAGTGCTTGATATCGGGGTGTAGATAAAGCATTAGCCCTGACAAGTGAGAAAATTATAACAGTGTCCTCATGAAACATCAAAGTCAGCATGAATCTACTTTATTAAAGAGACAAACTATATATATATATATATCCACACACACCCTTGAAAATGGCCAAAAAACAGAAAAATGGCTGAAAGCACTTGGTAAATAATTACAGAATATTTTTACATTCCTAATCTCCAGCAAAAAAGAAACATTTTAGAATACTGGAAAAATTAAATAAAAAAACTAATAAAATCTTCCTTCTTGGTCATTTTTAGTGAAACATACTTAAAAGAAAGGTTGCTGCCCAGATATACATTAATATATATATATATTCTACATGCACGTGTAATTTCAGTTAGTAACACATCTATAAGGAACTACGATAAGCAAGCTTGAAATTCAATGTATATCATTTTGCCAAAGTTTAAACAACCTTGTTTTTCACAGCATTAAACATCTCGGTTTTTGTGCCAAAGAAAATGTATATGCTTGGAATTTTACTGCACTACTTTATTCAAAAGAAATCTTTAGCTGAAGCACACAGAATTCTTCGTGTGACTTACAGAGACCATGCATTGTCTGAAGCAATATGCAGAGATTGGTTTAGATACTTCAAAAATAATAATTTTGATGTTGAAGATAAAGAATGCTTTGGTGCACAGAAAAAGTTTGAAGACAAAGAATTGGAGGCATTATTTCCTGAAGACTCTTATCAGGTGCATCTGAACTAACAGAATCATTAGCATTTGATCCCACAACAGTTTCAAAACATTTGAAAGCATTAGGAATGATTCAAAAGCAAAGGCACTGGATGTCATACGAGTTGAAGTTGAGAGATGTCAAATAACCTCTTGTCACATGTGAACAGCTGCTTTAACAGCAGAAAATTCAATGGTTTTTTTACATCGTATCATAACCAGCAATGAAAAGTAGATACATTGTGATAACCTTAAGTGTAGAAGATTGTGTAGTACGCTTTGCCATGAATCAACATTAGTGGCAAAGCCGAACAGACATGATTTAAAGCTTCTGCTCTGCTGGATGCAGTTTGTTATGAGCTGCTCAAACTGATTGAAATGATCACAAGAGATTGCTGTTGACTATGCTTTTGAGTTGAGCATTGAAGAAAAACAGCTGCTATATTAGCAGAGAGATGACAAAATGATTTTGCAACATGATAACACTAGGCCACATCATGCAAAACAGGTGAAAACCTATGTGGAAGTGCATAAATAGGAAGTCATACCCCACCCACCCACCATATTCACCAGACATTGCCCAGTCCAATTATCACTTGTTCTGATTGATGGCACATGGCCTGCCTGAGCAACACTTTCATTCTTATTAAAATAAAAAAAAATGGGTTGACTCAAAATATGTCATTTTTCTGATGTGGAAATCAAATACTACCAGAAAAATAGAAAAAATTAGTGGCTAGTGATGGACAATACTTTCAGTGACATGTTTTTTCCTAATTTTTGTAAATAAAACATTACTTTTTATGAAAAATCAGCAACAACATTTTCAAGGATCTAATATATATAAATATATTCTCCTGTCACACTCAAATATTTTGCTATCATTTTTTATAGCAGGGGTACACTTCTATCTTAATAAATAAATGTTTTCTATTAAATTATCAAACTGGTTTGATTCTTTTTGATACTATAAAGTGATGCGTCCATTCTCAGATGAAAACGAAAATAAGCAGAAGAGGTTACTAAAGATTGTTCTTCTTCCTCTATGGGCCATGTTTCTTCAGGATATAGGCAATCATGGTTTTCAACATCTTTCTATCCCTAGTGTCTTTTGGCACATTTTCTCCTGTTATACCACCCAAACCCTTCTCTGCCATACATTAAAGATTACTTACCTTTATAGAACTGGTTCCAGGAAATTTGAAATGTCATTATAAACCTTACCACTATAGACTTAAAATCCTTGGCTTTTTCTGAGCGAAACTGAACATCTTAGACGTCATCTAATAGTATTTAGAATAGTAAATTCAATTGTTGACAGAGATTTCAAGAAATGTTTTGTTAAAAGTTCATATATATCCACCAGAAGCATCTGCTAAAAATTCTACTGGAGCTCTTATATCTGAACATATTAAAATGTTCTTTTCGCATTATGGATGTTGTGGTGTAGTGTATATTGGCTTGAAACCAAAAATCTAAGAGCCAAGTTTGAATTCCAGTTGAATTCACTGATGTACAAATACCCTTGGGAAAGGTACTAATCTGTTGCTTCTCACTCCAGCTATAGATTAAATATCAAAACAGATTGGGTTCTATAGCCTTGGCTGGCAGCCAGTCTACCACAGAAAATAATGGCAACCTACTGTGGGAAAATCTTCTTCCCAGTCAGTCATGGCTCAAAAGAGACATGATCGCCCAAGCATGTATCACATGCAAGAAAGATGAGAACAATAGTCTGACTAATGTAAATACTGAATATATTTATTTATATAATACTAGCAGTATAGCCCAGTGTTGCTCGGGTGTAATGAAAGCTTTAAAACTAATCCATGGTTCTGGAGCTCAGACTCTTTGGACGTTGGCACGAAAGACTAAAAAGCAATAGTTGTTTCCAGTTAAAGCAAAACCACAGACTCAAAAAATAATGAATGGATGTAAGTCAAATTTTGATTACCTGGTATTGATTTATATATATATATTATCAATTTTCTGCACTATTTTAAGAACTGCAACCTTGAAACTTCTGAATATCATTTCTTATGTCTTTGTCTATGCGTGTATCAAATTTGATTAAAATCGGACCACTCCTTCTATAACCCGATTTTTTCGATAATCAATTTTTGATATTTATCGGGGGTACCTTGACACAAAACATAGCTAAGAACACTTGCAGACGCTTATAGTACAACTGTGTAAATTTTCAAGGAAATTGGTTCAGCCGTTTCGGAGTCTATAGGTAATGGATACACACACACACACACACACACACACACACAGACAAAGTTCCATTTATAAATAAGTTTAGATTAGATACCAAAGTACAAGGACACTTAGCTTTAAATTTTTGTCAAATTATATGTTTAGAAATTTTAATTCAAAGCTAAGTGTCTTTGTATCTCCAATGTTTCTTAACATAAAATTATAACTGGTATTTATTATAGTTCTTCACTCTTTAATATGTATAAGTCAGTCAGTCAGTTAAGTGCCATACGTGATACACGCTTCAGTGATCATGTCTTGAAAGAGACATGACTGACTGGACAGAAGATTATCCTGCAGTAGGTTGCAATTGCTTTCTGTGGTAGACTGGTTGCCAACCAAGGCTATAGAACCTAATCTGTCCTATTATTTAACCCATAACTGGAAGGAAGAGACGGATTAATACCTTTCCCAAGGGTATTTGCACGTAAGTGAATGTAATGCCATCAATGAAGCCATTATTGGTCAAAAGAAATCTTTTGAGGGGGAAATTGCATAACGTTTTATTTTCCATTTTGTCATTCAGTTATTTAATTACACACTATTAATCAGAGAAATGAATTTGTATAGCATATATGGGCATCATTGTTAGAACTTGTCACCAAATATTGAACTGCTCATCAACATTTTCTTCTGTGTGGAATGAGTCCTATGTTGGATTTGAAAACATGTCTGCAACCACCACATGGCAGCGTAGAAAGATTCACAAGATCGGAGTTCTGTCTTTTCTTTGGGCTCTCTTTGTTTCTTGTATTTGTCTTCTGGTGTTTTCAAAAAATGTTGTTTTGTTAATGGACTGCTCATCTCTAATTGGTTATGTAGACATGAGAAAAAGAAAAGTCTTTGAGAATATGTGGAGAGTTTAAACCGACTAAGACTGGGACGACAGGGTGAAACTGATATCATTCTGAATAACTAAAAGGAACCACAAATATTTAAAAAAAACAAAAACAAGGAATAATGAAGAATATCCAACAAAGTTCCAAAATGCACATCTGCTGATCATCTTTATCTAAAAAAAAGAACATTAATTACCGAATATTTATTTTAGTTTTGATCTCTTACAGGTCAATAAACAAACAGATGACTTTTAGGTCAGCAAATATTAACTAAACTTAATCACATCATCATTGAAATTCAAAAGAGAGGATCTTTTTAAAAAAATGTATAAATTTTAAAGATGGCCACTGGTGTCTGCTGCTAGTCGGAAAAGCTTTGTATAACAATAAATCTTGGCTTTCGTTGAACATTAAATCTGATTAGAAACTAAACTTCTTGAGCAGATTTTTACATAATTTTTACTGGTGGAGAAAAGTATGTTACAGAAATTTGAAAAATGATTCTGAAATTAAAATCATGAGGATATTAACAACTGGTCAAAATCAAAGAATTTGAAATGTAAAGCAAAGTTTGTAAACCTCAGTCACCACATGCATTGGATCAAATAGAATAAACTACAGTTTAACTGTTTTCTACTGAGTGAAAATTATATCAGGATTTTAGCTGAAAGATAATTTCATAAAATCTTTATTATATCTTTATTTTATTTTATATCTACTTGTGTTGTGGTGCAGTAGATACCAACTCAGAACGACACATCGGGGAGATGAGTTCAAATTCCAGTTGAATTCCTTGCATTCACTTACACACAAATATCTTTGGGAAAGGTATTAATCCATCTCTTCTCTCCAGTTATGGGTTAAATAACAGAAAAGATAGGGTTCTATAGCCTTGGCTGGTAACCAGTCTACCACAGAAAGCATTATTATTTGCTTTCAGTGTCTTTACCAGACTTTTTTTTTTTTAATCTCAGACCTGAATTAAAAGAAGCATTTTCTCAAAATGTTATTCAGCATATGTGCATTGTGGTGCAGTGGATATAGACTCATAACGACAAATCAGGGTGTCGAATTCAAATTTCAGTTGTATGTCTTGAACTCACTTACACACAAATACCCTTGGGAAAGGTATTAATCCGCTTCTTCCCTCCAGTTATGGGTTAAATAAAAGGACAGTTGGGTTCTATAACCTTGGCTGGCAACCAGTTTACCACAGAAAGCAATGGCAACCTACTGCAGGAAAAATCTTTTGCCCAGTCAGCCATGCCTCTTTCGAGACATGATCGCCCAAAACATGTATCACATATAGCACTTAACTGATTGACTGACTAACATTGAGAGAAATTTTAATTATTATTATTGCTGTTGTTGTTGTTATCATTGTGGTGAGTTGGGTGAGAAAGTAACATGCAAAAAATGATGTTGGTGTACAAATATAGAAAGCCCAGTATAGCCAACATCAAACCGAGTTTGATAATGGCACCACATGCAACTGTGATTATTGTTATTATTAATAATATCATTATTATTAAATGAGAGATCTGCATACCAATAAAGTGAAGCTGGGGTAGAAATATATGAAGCCCAATATACCCATTATGACATCCGACCTAAATATTACCCAGATTGACAGACACCTTAAAAAGTACAGAAAGTAAAACAGTCAAAATGTTTCGCCAATCACCAATATAGTGCAAAGGTCATTGCATCTTAAAATTGTGTCTTATTCTTTTCATGCTCATCAACATTTTCTTCTGTGTGGAATGAGTCCTATGTTGGATTTGAAAACAATATAGTGCAAAGGTCATTGCATCTTAAAATTGCAGCATTAAGTGACCCATAAAGTGTTGATATGCCACGAAGCAAACAACATATTTATTTTTATCACTTACTAGATATTCTCTCATACATTAATGTTGTTTTGTACAAAAATTAAACCATTTTCAAAACATTAAATTTTTTATGAGAAAGGCCTAACACAGGAATGCTTGCAAAAATATATTTAGCAGTGAACAAATCCATTTTGATATGACAATAAATATTAGCATAACTTTATGCTTTATACACAGATCAATGTTTCATACTCATGTAAATTATTAAAAGCATTTCATTTACATTATTTACATTGATAGGACTGGTGTCTCCATCTTTGTTGCCATATTCATGACATTTCGGCCATTGTACACACTGACCTCCTTCAGATGATTGACATTTTAAACTGAACTCTTTATTTTGATCACTGGGGTAGATTGTTCTCATTCAATGAGTCATGCCGCTTACATATGTTTTAGTTATCATTTAACTCAACTCTCAAATTTTTTTGTTCACTACTGCTCTAGCTAGGTTTTGAACTCACAACTCTTCTCACAAGTCCCTGGATCCAGCTAACATTTTTATCCACTGGTTCATGTATACTTAAATCTGCCCAAATGATCAAAATAAAGGGGTCAATTCAAAATTCCAACAACCTGAAGAAGTTCAGAATCCAAATGGCTGAAACATTGTGAATATGGCAACAAAGATGAGGACAATTGTCCAAACAATGTAAATTTTGTAACTAAGTGCAATTCCTCATCTCTGAAATATAGACAAGCATTCTTACATATTTAATATGTCCTGGGTATGACAATAAACTACATCCAGCAGCAAGGCTTCTGATTGGAAGGTTTTCAGGATCTTGAAACCCCCTCTTAATTGCTGTTATTCTCAGGTCAACTCTGACCTGGGTGGTAGCATTTGTTAGGGTTCCAGCTATGATGAAACAGTTAACCCCCAAACCAGAGTCGAAACACTATGAAAGTATAAAAACACATTTTTATCATAAAAATACCAGCAATACATTTTCATAGATAAAAAAATTACCAACAATACATTTTTTAAAAGAAAAAATTAACAGCAATGCAATTTTTTGTAAAAGAAATCACTATTGCTCCCAAGAAAATTAAATTTCAGCATTAAGTGACCCATAAAGTGTTGATATGCCACAAAGCAAACAACATATTTATTTTTATCACTTACTAGATATTCTCTCATACATTAATGTTGTTTTGTACAAAAATTAAACCATTTTCAAAACATTAAATTTTTTATGAGAAAGGCCTAACACAGGAATGCTCGCAAAAATATATTTAGCAGTGAACAAATTAAAACAATTCTGTCAATACAGATCACAGAAAACAAGTCTTAAAACCTTTTTTTCAGACAAAAATAGTAATTAACATCAAGACATTTATATGAAATCAATATAAATTAATTACAGTGATTTCTCACTTATCTGTGGATTCATTTTCTGCATTTGTCACTCCTAGATATAAACAGTTCTAAAATTTTACTTAATAATGGTCCCAACATATGAGAATAGTGATAGTGGAAATTTGGATATGCCAAAAGAGCAATCTTAGAATGCTTAATTTAAACAAAAAAATGGGATCAAAATTTAAAAAGTCATTTGCTGTGGTTACAACAATAAGAACAGATCTTCTATCATGCAATCTATTTTTTTTTACAGTATATTGTTATAATCATTCAATAATGAGTCATCATTCTTAACCTCTTAGTTTTGTCTAGTAAGATATATAATCAGTATCGATGTATGAGGATGAAGAAGAAAAAAAGAAGAATCATCATCATCATCACCTCATGACCAGGTGTGATTGCAGGATCACTGTACAGCTGAGCACTTAATCAATTCCTTCCGCATGTCTGATTGAAAGCCAGAGAGGTATTCATTCACATCTCGTGTTTTAGGGGTAATACAACTGATAGGGCGCATCTCTCTCCTGGTCAAACCAGAGCCAATTTCTTACAATTTGAAGAATTATGAAGACATAAGGCTGTTGATTCCATCATGGGGATCTCTCCGCCTTTGCCATTTCCTTCAGTTTAGGAAGTTTTCTGCCCAGTAATGACAGAATGTATAAAGTTCAAATATTATCTATGGTTTCAGACATCCTCAAAAAGCAGCCTTAAGAACCTATTTTAATTAAATAAACTTCATGTAAACAAATGAGACAAAGAATTACAAAAGGGTTTTTAAGAAAGATGTGCATTGTGGTACAGTGGATATCGGCTCGAAACGAGAAACTGGGTAGCCCAGTTCGAATTCCAGTTGGATCCATTGTATTCACTTATGCACAAATACCCTTGGGAAAGGCATTAATCTGTCTCTTCCTACCAGTTATGGGTTAAATAGCAAAACAGATTGGATTTTATAGCCTTGGTCAGCAACCAGTCTACCGCAGAAAGCAATGGCAACCTACTGCGGGATAATCTTCTGCCCAGTCAGTCATGTCTCTTTTGAGAGACATGATCGCCCAAGCATGTATCACATATGGCACTTAACTGACTGACTAACTGAATAATAATAATAGTTAGAAAAATGATTAAAGCTTCTACTGGGCATAAAGTGGGAGATCGGTTTTCTATTGTTATGAAGTAATATACTGATCCCCCACTAATTACTATTTAATAATATAATACATATCTTCTCCTTCTAGCTATGAGTCAAATAACTGAACAGATTGGGTTCTATAGCCTTGGTCAGCAACCAGTCTACCGCAGAAAGCAATGGCAACCTACTGCGGGATAATCTTCTGCCCAGTCAGTCATGTCTCGAAAGAGACATGATCGCCCAAGCATGTATCACATATGGCACTTAACTGACTGACTGAAAGCAAGTTGTCATTAGTAAGATAATTCAAATATCTTGGCTCAATTATCAGCAAAGCGGGTCCAGAATAGAATTTTCAAGAGCAGCACAAACAGTGGAAGTTATCCCAAAGCCATTTGGAAAGGCAAGAACATCTGCTAGAAATCAAAGATCAGACTGTTGCATGAAATAGTCTTCTCAGTCTTTCTGTATATCTGTGAACCTTGGATATTAACTGTGTAATGACAGCAAAGAATCTAAGCATTAGAAATGCTTTATAACCATCCTTGGTGACTCTTACACAGATTGCATCACAAATGGCACACTGTGAGACACCATCAGAAAATAAACAGGTCCACTGGAAAATCACACTTTTGTCAATGTTATTTTGTCTATAAATACTTTCACGGCTTCTGCTCCGATGAACTTAGATCACTAGTGCCCCCTAAATACGAATTTGCATGAGATACTAGATTAGCAACTAGATCCCACCCTTTTACAGTGAAACCAATAAAATGCAGCCGTAACTTCTACTCCAACAGTTTCTTTCCTCGCACTTCCCGACTGTGGAATTCTCTTCGAAACGATTGCTTCCCCGACGGCTACAATCTCCAGGAGTTTAAATGTAAGGTCAATAGACACCTCCTAACACACTAACCTGCTCCCATTCTATCAAGCACTCTTCCCATCTGCCCGACCCTCATCCTCGCTATCCTTACTCATCTGTCACCTTTCTCCTGACATTCCCTATGTCTATCCACTCCTTCTCTTTACCTTCCCCTATGTAGCCCCATGCGCAATAGTGGCAGTGGAATGCCTTGCTTGGGGTGAGATGATTAAAAAAAAAAAAAAAAAAAAAAAAAAAAAGAAGTCTGTCAGTTAAGTGCCATATGCAATACATGCTTTGGGTGATCATATCTCTTTTGAGACATGACTGACTGGGCAGAAGATTATCCCGCAGTAGGTTGCCATTGCTTTCTGTGGTAGATTGGTTGCCAGCCAAGGCTATAGAACCCAATCTGTCCTGTTATTTAACCCATAACTGGAGGGAAGAGATGGTTTACTACCTTTCCCAAGGATATTTGCAAGAAAGTGAATGCAAGGAATTCAACAAGAATTCAAACTCGGCTCCCCATTTCTCATTCCGAGTCGATATCCACTGCACCACAAAGAAGACAACATTGAAATGCTATATGCATGTCATTAGTGCCAACAATGTTTCCCATGTTTTCACTAGAAGGTTTCATCTTAAATAAAAGAATAAGAAGCAGAGAAAAAAAAAATGAGCTGACCATACCACTGAGCAGAATGAAAGATCATTCACAGAAACTCAGACATTGGCATGCAACCGAGATATATGGAGGGAGCTCGTCAGGTGTGTTCATTTCACAAGAAACAAAAATCTTTACACTGCCACCCCACAAGTTATCACCATCGGCAAAAGAGGAGGAGGTAAATAGACAGAAGAGAAAATGGGCTGCAGAAAGCAATGGCAACCTACTGTGGGATAATCTTCTGCCCGGTCAGTCATGTCTCTTTCGAGACATGATCGCCCAAGCGTGTATGACGTATGGCACTGAATGACTTAACAAAATATGCCCTCATTTCTGAAGGCATGAATAAACTCCTACTGATAACAAACTTTGTAAGCATAAAGTGTGGAATGGTTTTTACATCATTATTAAGTAACAGACTGATTCTTCTATAACTGTTATATTATGCTGCATTCACATTTTGTCCTAAAAGCAAACTAGTTCACTATCTTTACCAAGAAGGTAATGAAAATTAATGATAAAGAAAAGTGTTATGGAGTTGTTATGGTAAAATTTTTGTTTCTCAGTTGTTGTGACTGGTTTGGCCAGAAGTAAAACACAGAACACAGGAGGTAGGTTCATAACAGGGTATTTTAATATTTCAAATGTTGAAAAATCGAATTAAAAATTTCCCAGTTGACCCTGATGATGAACAGGGATTGAAACCGGTCAGTCATTTTCATATTTCTTAGTTTTTATAACATCGATTGTTATTCTATCATCTATAAATGCCTGTAAATATGAAATTGACTTTATTTGTTGCATATATATATATATATATATATATATATATATATATTTTCTTTCCTAAACATATACTGTTAAATATAAGAGACAATGAATGTCTATTATGTTTAATCATGAGCCGTTCTAAACGTCGTATTTTGGCTTTAATTTCAGTTGAAAATAAAGACAAAAATTCTCCAATATTATTATGTTATTGTATTACCCTCTAAATAACCTCTCTGAAGATGGCTCATGTGAGCCGAAAGCTTAGAACCAAATTAATAAAAAATTATCCAAATGTTGGAGAATTTTTGTCTTTATTTTCAACTGAAATTAGAGCCAAAATACGACGTTTAGAACGGCTCATGATTAAACATAATAGACATTCATTGTCTCTTATATTTAACAGTATATGTTTAGAAAATTATTTGCTGCCTCAATACACTATATATATATATATATATATATATATATATATATATATATTAATTCAGATACTTCAATCCAAGGGAAAAAAGCAGGAAGGTAAATTCCAAAAAACCCGATCCTAATTAATATTAAAAATTTATTTTAATATTAAAAAATGATACAGGAAGAGAGCTCCATGTAATAAAATATTACAGAGCAAATATATATTAATTAATTAATATAATTAATATAATATAATTAATCCTTTTTTAATATATATATATATATATATATATATATATATATATATATATATATATTTGATACCACCTGATTAGTGAACAGAGTGACTCTTTGTCTAAATATATATGAAAGATTCATCACATGTTGAAATCATTTCTTTAGAAAAACAATAATCTTATCTGTTACAGCATAGAGAAACACATATTCTGATAGGAAAGCTGCTAGAAATCAATGCATTATTTTGTTTTGTTTTTCTTTGTTGTTTTTTTGTTTTTTATCAATTAATGAAAAGAAACAACAATCAAATCCCGGTTCTGAAGTTCTCCTGCCACTAGTTTTGAAAAGACTGCTTAAGGATAAAACAAAAATCCTTTTAATTCCTTGAACTACTTAGAAAATCTTTTTTCTACAGATTACCTTGAATACAAAAAAAAAAAAAAAAAATAGATATAAATCACAAAAAGATCTTTTTTTTTAAAAGAATAAATATGTTATATTCAGTTCTCAGAACTTTATCTCAATATGAAAAGATTTTTTTCGGTTTTTTTTTTTTTGGATAGGTGCTTACCTTGGTAGATCCACATGTCAATCACTGGGGACCCTGGCAATGTTTGCTAATCCGAAGATAATAATTTGTTGTAATCAAGTACGCCTAGCTGACAAAGAGTCTAAAGGGTTACGGACTGACTCCTTTGTATTTGCAATTTAGAAAAAGGTAAATCCATTAGAGGTAGAAAATTTCATTGTTAAGTTTCTGAAATTATCAAACAAACAGTATCTACAATAACTATTCCAAATTATTGTTTTCACAGGTTCACTCTGACTTTGTATATTGAACCCTTACAGAATACCATGCATGCTTTTGTTAGAATTACAATTATATATTGCTATACAAGACTATAGACAACTTATTTTGGTATATCTTGAGACTCTCAACAAAATACAAAGAAAGGTCTGTAATGTTATTGGTCCTGACCTGGCATCAGTCCTTTTCCAACCACTGTGATGTGGCATCCTTCTGTTTTTTCCAGAAATATTTTCATGGCGAATGATCTAATGAACTCTCTCTTGGTACCTTGACAGCATGAATTTAAGTATTCTGCCATGATTCATCATTGACAACTGCAATCTTAAGATATGCAGATGACACAGTGCTGATAGCAAACATGAAAAGGAAAATACAATACATCCAACATAAGGTCATGGCTTACAGCCTATCACGTTGAATACACCGGTTCTTGCTCAATCATCGAAGTTAAGCAACATTGAGCCTGGTCAGGACTTAGATGGGTGACAGCTTGGGAATACCAGGTGCTGTAAGTGTATAGTGATGGATGTGCGTTGTGGTGCAGTGGATATCAACTCAGAGAGAGAAATCGGTGCACCGATTTGGAATTCTAGTTGAATACCCTGCATTCACTTAAGCACTGGTACCCCTGGGAAAGGTATTAATCTGTCCCTTCCCTCCAGTTATGGGTTAAATAACAGGGTATGACTTGGGGACCCTGCCCTTAAAAAACAAATCCCAATGAATGTTGATACTCGAAAAGAAAAAAGTATTACTAGACACAAAACTTATATAAAAACAACAATAAATTGTTGAAAGAAAAAAGGTATTACCAGCAATAAATAAAGTTTAGTTGGCAATTAATGACCCGCCGAGGTTGATTTGCCATAAAAACAAAACAACCAAACCAAACATAAGGTAGTGAAAGAAAGCAAGAAGAAAGGAATAAACATAAACTACACAAAAACCGAAAGCGTAGTCATCAGCAAAAAGAGAAGCCCGAAATGCTAATTACAAAACGGGGATATTAAAATTAAGCAGGTGCAGAAATGGAAATACCTGGGAAGTGTTCTACCAGAGGACAGAAAGTGTGAAACTGAGATCTGAGTGTGTACTGGCATGGCCAAGGATGCATCCCAAATGCTGATTAAAGAGACAGGAAAATTTCATTGTAATATCTGTCCTCCACATAGGTGGACAATTTTCTCACAGATGTTGGAAAGACTCAAAGCAAAAGAAATGTGGTTCAACAGAAGGATGCTGAGAATACTATGGAC
>JBBBDQ010000632.1:35000-137500 GCA_037127315.1 Ascarosepion bandense
AAAAAAAAAAAAAAAAATTTCTCCAGTGGTGCTTTTGGAGAAAAGAATGGCAATATAGTACTCAGGAATTGGAGTAAGGTCTGTTTTTATGTTAGCCATGTTTAATTTATGTGTTCAATGTAGACCTCAAGAGTAATGTTAGCCTTTATTTCATGTTTATCAATAACAAATACACTCATTGTTCAAATTTCTGCTGCCATTCCTGCAACAGTTATATGGTGTACTATTCCACTTACATGATGCCTGTGCTACTCACTATGCAATACGCTCAACAACTTCCCAGTCTGGTACAGTCACCTGCTCTGTTTCCATTGAACTTTGGGACTTTATGAGACAATGCTTGGCTCATTCTGTTTAGCTACCCTCAAATCTTGTTGCAGTGTGACAAGAAAGTACATGTTTGTACTTATAGCCAAGGAACATATCACTCGGTTAAGTGCCATATGTGATACACACTGAGGCAATTGTGTTTCAAAAGAGACATTACTGACTGGGCAGAAGATTTTCCTGCACTCAGTTACCATTACTTTCTGTGGTAGACTGTTTGCTAACCAAGGCTATAGAATCCAATCTGCTCTGTTATTTAATCCATAGCTAGAGGGAGAAAGTTGAATTTGTTGCATTCACTTACACATAAATAAAGGAGTATATGCAGATACAGGGTCTGAATACTGTTTATACACTCCTTGTTTTGTGGAACAATGGATATTTAACTCAGAATGGGAAATCAGAGAGGTGTGTTTGAATTCCAGTTGAATTCATTGCATTCACTTACATGAAAATATGTAGGAAGAAATGACAACCTACTGCAGTAAAATCCATTTGCCCAGTCAGTCATGGATAAAAAAAGACATGATCGGCCAAGTGTGTATCATGTATAGCACTTAACTGACTGATATGAACGATATAATTGAATAGTTGGACAGATTGGGTTGAATAGCCTTGGTTGGCAAGCAGATTACCACAGAAAAGAAGTGACAACCTATTGTGGGAAAATCTTCTGCCTAATCAGTTATGAATCAAAAGAGACATGATCGTCCAAGTGTGTATCATGTATGGCAATTAACTGACTGATATAGAGTATGAGTGACCTTTTGCTTTTAAGATTAGCTTGAATAGCAGGGCAGATTGAGTTCTATAGTCTTGGTTGGCAACCAGTCCACTGCAGTAAAAATGGCAAGCTGTAGTGACAAAATCTTCGACCTAGTCAATTCTGGATCAAAAGAGATATGATCTCCCAATCATGTATCATGTATGGCACCTGACTGATATATATTGATCTCTATATATCTTAAGCTATGGAAATCTATAAAATTAGCTGCTTAATCTTGGGTAAATTGAAACACAGGGTTTTGTAATTGTATTTCCCCTCTATGTATATAAGTATGACTATATGTGTATAGTGGGGTGAATGCATGAAAATATCACTGGGTTTTGAACTGGTTTGCATGTTATCATTCACTGAAATCCATGTTGATTTTCTATTGTGGAGTACTAATTTAACTGTAGTGCAAGGTAATGAAATGTTTCCTGTACTTCAACAAACTTAGTAATTTGGTTTATATATATATACTAGCAGTATAGCCCAGTATTGCTCGGGTGTAATGAAAGCTTTAAAACTAATCCATGGTCCTGGAGCTCAGACTCTTTGGACGTTGGTATGAAAGACTAAAAAGCTATAGTTTTTTCCAGTTAAAGTGAAACCGTAGACTGAAAGAAAAATGAATGGATGTAAGTCAAATTTTGATTTCCTGGTATCGATATCAAATAAGTTTTTTTCGTCGTAAACTGAAGTTTGAAGGCTAAATAAGTCCTCTGAGTAAATGGTATCATGGCTGAGACTAAGGACTACAATTATACCAACTTAGAGCCAAACCTGAAACAAAAACTAAAATAAAAAGGCTAAAAAAAATACAGACATACAGGCAGATAAACAGACACACACAAACAACTTGCCTTTTATATATATATTATCAATTTTCTGCACTATTGTAAGAACTGCAACCTTGAAAGTTCTGAATATCATTTCTTATGTCTTTAGCTATAAGTGTCTGAAATTTGATTAAAATCAAACCATTCCTTCTATAACCCGATTTTTTGATTCTCAATTTTTTATATTTATTGGGGGTACCTTGACACAAAACCTAGCCAAGAACACTCGCAGACACTTATAGTACAACTGTTTTAATTTTCAACAAAATCGGTTCAGTCATTTCGGAGTCTATAGGTAACAGACATACACACACACACATACACACACACACAGAGACAAAGTTCCATTTATAAATAAGTTTAGATATAATGATAGAACAAAAAGCCATGAGGACATTATAGTGGTGCCTTCACAAAATGTTGAAGTCAGCATGACTCTGCTCAATTAAGTGACAAACTTCTCTACATTAATCCTATCAATGCTCTATCCCCATCTTGATAGTGAGCCCTTTTAGACAAAAAGGCTGCTTGCCAAAATATCTTCATTTTGTACAATTCACTGAAAAACAACTATGACACTCAGCATAATCACCCAACAATGTATATATTTTATATATAAAAAGCAACATATATGTATGTATGTGTGTGTGTGTGTGTGTGTGTGTTTATGACAAAATATATTTTTAAAGGATGTTATATTTCTGTAGATCCATGTCGCTTTTTCATCATGAGATGCCAATTGTGTACAGAAGTGGCAAAAAGCTTTCTGGACTTCAATGAACTTCATGATTTGCCCTATACTATATATATATATATATATATGCTCTCATACTCTGATTGAGCACTCTGGAAGAATGGTAGACTTTGAAAAACAGTAGCTACTCTGGCATCTACGCATCGTTCATTCAGCAATGAATTAGAACACTCTCAGCTATTGGGCATGTATAATGATAATATACATGCTAAAAAGTGTGCCTCCTTCTACCAAGCACCCATAGCTCAGAGGTAGAATCACGGACTGATGCCAATTCGGTCGGGTTTCAATCCTGGATAAAAAGCAATCAGATGTTTAACCATACTGATGAGCTGTGATACAGCAAAACAGATCTGTCTGCGGATGACTATATATATATATATATATATATATATATATATATATATATACAATAAGAATATAGTTTTAAGATATGCAATTATATACTAAAATACTTGAATTAATATATGTTCAGATATATAACTGTATATACACTCAAAAAATTCTGCATATATTTCTATAAAGTTATTATATATATATATATATATATATATATATATATATATATATATACACTATACTATTGTATAGCAATTGAAAATTCTCATTTCAGGTCACAATCCATTACACCACCCGCACATCTATGAGTTTGGAAGATAACTTTAGAAAATTTTATTTTTTTAATATGATTTTGATATGATTTTTAATGTTTCAGCTTTTAATAAGCCAAAATAGGTTGACAATCAGTCTCCCACAAAAAGTAATGGCAACCTACTGCAGGAAAATACGCATTACTTTTACTAATGGACATATATGTGTGTGTGTGTACATTTAAGTACATCTTTAAACAAATATATAAATACCTGCTCATATAAGTCTTTGAGAAAGAAATATACAAGGTGGTTAATGAAAATTTCTCAGTCCAACAAAGAAGGGATATGTTTGGTTAGACTTAGAACTATTCAGTGCCCTCTGAGAGATAAATAGTTAATTTCAAAGTCTACAAGAAAGAAAAGAGTACCAAACTGTGATATAATATTAGTCCTTCTATATGGCAATGAATGCTGGACAATCCCCATGCAAATTAAGAACAAATTTGAAGCAGCAGAAATGCAGTTCTACAGAAAAAAGCTGGGAATATCATCAAATGAACATGTGAGCAACAACAAACCTATAAAAAAAATTGAAGCAAAAAGGCTACTTATACTTAACACCAGAAAATATAAAATTTCTAAAGCATATGAGGAAAAGGGACTTGGAAAATTTGATACTCACAAGACAGATTGAAATTAAACAATGCATAACCTACCTAGCAAGTTTAAGTAAATGGGTGGCAGAACAGGGATTAAAAGAGATAACTAAAAAACAAAAACTATGAAGAGCTAAAAAAAACAACAGGAAACTGTGGAGAGCCATGATTTCCAGTGTCTTGAGGAGACACAAAACATAGAATAAGAATGGTAGATGATTTAAAACATGCTAAGCCACTGGAATTACCAAACCACAGAGAGCTTGATTAGATTGTGACAGTCAGACTATAGAATGGGACCTTAAGGCAGTAATCTATTTTTACCAAAAAATTTAAGCTTTCAGATAAAAACAAGAAATTGTGGAGAGCCATTGATTTCCAGTGTCTTGAGGAGACACAAAACATAGAATAAGAATGGTGGATGATTTAAAACATGCTGGGCCATTGAAATTACCAAATTGCAGATAGCTAGATTGGATTGTTGCAATCAGTCTACAGAATGAGACCTTAAGGCTATGACCTTAAGGTCCCATTCTGATTGTAACAATTTTTGACTATTTTTACCAAAAATTTAAGTCTTTATATAAAAACAGAAAATTGTAAGGAACCATGATTGCCAATGTCCAGAAGGGACATAGCATATAGAAGAAGAATATCAGCCAAGTGTTGTCTGTATTTTGGAATTTGGACCAGGCACTTTCTGTTCTCAGGTTCACTTCACAACCGTTGAGCTGAAGATGCTCGTACAGGTAAAATGAAAAAAGTAAACTTTCAAGATATTTTTCCTCTTGATGGATTCTTGCTGTCAGCAGTTCTCAAGGTAACATCACTGTGATACCTATGAACTCCTTACATGGTTTATCTTTCGAGAGGCTTAAATAAATTTTATTTTTCCATTACCTTACAATGGTTGAGTAGTTCTTATCAGTATATTCAAAGCCAACAAACTTCTTTCTGTCACATCTGGCCAATATTGCATCTACAGTATATCAATAAATTAAAACTAAGTGTAAAAATATAAATAAAATGAAAGTATCTAAGAACTACTTTATTCAACTAAGAATAAGCACTTGCTTCAGCTTACGGAATTTCTTTTTTTTTCTAAGAGACTAAAAAATACCAAAAAAAGCTGACAATTCCTGTGAAATCACCTCACAATTATGCTGTAGTGATTTTTATCAAAAGGATTTTTTAATGTTGGCTTTTTTTTCTTTTTTTGTCTTTCTGTGGCCCTCATTTGTAAATAGAGAATTCAATTTGACTTAAAAACATTTTCATCTGAAAACGATTCTTCTCTTTTGTGTCTGCTGTCATCACTTCCAAAAACATACGAAAATATTAAAAGAACAAAAACATAAACAAAGCAAAAGAGGAAGAGAAAAAGAAAAAAAAGAAGAAATGAAAATTGCTTGCTTTCTACAATGTATTTCAAAGTTATCAGTGTTTTTGCAATGGCTGTCGAAGATATTAGAAAATGCATTCCTTATTTTGTTTGAAGGATTTTCAGACTTTTTTCTTTTTTACAAATTTTTAAGTTATTCTTGATTTATTTTTTTTATCTCCCCACCCCCTCCAGAAGTGTCTTCAGACTCTTTTAGAGTTTCCATAACAGCTGTCAGTCTGGGAGAGAAAGAGTGGAAACCTTCCAAGAGATCACCAAAATGTCTCCTTGTTACCTTTTAAGAAGTGACTTGGAAAATAGTGTAAGAGAAAAGTAGACATGAAAAAAAGAAAAAGAAAAGAAAAAGAAGGAAAAGATTTACAGAAGTAAGAATGAAAAAGGAAAAGAACAAAAGAAAGAATTCATTTATATAAGTAAAAATGAAAAGAAAAGGAAATAGAAAATGGATGGACACAGAAGGAAAGAAAAAACTGACTGGAAAAGATGAACTAAAAAAGAAAAAGAGAAAACAAATGTAAAAGAGAAAAAAGAAAAGAAAGAACTGATTGAGAGAAGAAAGAATGTAAAAAGAAAGGTAATGGAAAAAAGAAAGGCAAGAAGAAAGAAAGAAAAGTAAAAAAAAACAGGTTGACATAAATAAGAAAAGAAAAAGTAAATAGAAACAAAAAACAATAAAAAACAGATTGACAGAATTAAGAATGAAGAAAAGAAAAAACAAAACAAAAAGAAAACACAATAAGAAAGAAAAAAAGAAAAACTGATAAAAGTAAGAATGAAAAAAATGAATGAAAAATAAGAAAAAGAAAACTGACTGAAAAAATGGAACTCATTTGAAAAAAGAAGGAAAAAAGAAAACGTGAATGAAAAACTGGTTAGTTGAGAAAAAATATGAAATAGGAATAAAAGAAGGAATGAATGAAATGCTAAAAAAAACAAAAAAAACAAGAGAAGTATTTAAAGTAGACAAGAAAGAATTAAGGAAAAATAGCAATGAATGAAATAAAAATCATACATTCTTTTCTTCACAATTTCAAGCAATACTGATTAAAAAAATATATTAAACTAAAAACAAAATCATACACAAAAAATCTCAGCTGAGGTCAACAATATCTGCTGATGACAAAATATCAGTTGACTTGAAACAAGTGATTTTCTTCAATGTTAGCCAACATTGCTTTTCTACAACAGAATCCCTCCCCCAACCCACATACACATGCACACAAAGTGGGAAAAAAGTAAAAGAAAAAATAAGAAAAAGAAAATAAGACAAAAAAATGTCAGAGATTTTGATGGATCCAGGTTTGGGAATATTCACCATGACCAATTTGACCAATCAGTTCAGTTTTACACTCAATGAACCTTGATTTTGACTTTTTGTTTTGTTTTAGTTATGGCTTATTATTCATTTGCGGACTAGTATTATGGTTTCTTTCAATTACTATATAAATGAAAATGAATGGCTTCAAAGGGACAAACACTTTTTTTCCCACAATGCCCTCCCAAATGCCACCATTTCTGTTTTTTGTTGTTTTCATTATTTTAAGTTATGCAGATGCAAGATGCAAGGCTTACACTTGCAAATGATGCAATAACGAGAGAAACACCGATCAGAATGCAATAGAAAACGAGAGAGAGAAAAAATCTTCCCTCTTTCTCTTGTTCTCTATTTCGACTATTTTATGTTATTTCTTTTTCTTTTCATCATTACCGTATTTTTTTCTTTTTCCTCTCTATCTCTTTTTCCTCTCTATTTCTTTTTCCTCTTTCTGTTATTGCAACGGCTTTCACTGTTTTTCATGTATTTCTTTTAGCTTTCATTTTTTATACATAATTTCATTATTTAACTTTTTTATTCTTTATCTACTTTTCTTTTTTCCTATTAATTTCATTCATTCTTTTCATTCATTCTCTCCTTCCTAATTTTCTCTCATTTTACTTTCATTCTTTCTTCTCCATTTCTCTAATTCATTTTTCTTTCTTTTGTTCATTCATCTTTCCTTTATCTTTTTCTCTCCCAATTTACTTTATTTCTTCGTCTTCTTTTTCATTTTCTTTAAAAAGAGGATTGCTCTTGCAATCTCAGTTTTAATGATGACTAGTTCTAATGGTTATATCAGCATCGATACTTCTCTACTGTATACCTAATCTAGCTGTGAATTGCCATGACCTCTTGGCAAAGATAGTAGAGTAGGTCCCCATTGTCTTCTCCACAGATTCATTTTCTTTATTATCAGTTAATTTTCATAACTTCTTGGGAAAGATAGTGGAGTGGTTTCCCATTGCCTTCTCAACAGATTCCTTTTTTTTATTTGTGAATTGCCATGACTTGTCTGGAAAGATAGTGGAGTAGTTCTTCATTGCATTCTCCACAGATTCATTTTCTTTATTATCTGTGAATTGTTTTGACTTCTTGGGAAAGATAGTGGAGTGATTTCCTGTTGCGTTCTTTACAGATTCGTTTTCTTTATTATCTGGGAATTGCTATGGCTTTTTGGTAAAGATAGTGGAATATTTCCTTATTGCCTTCTCCACAGATTCATTTTCTTTATTACCTGTGAATTTTCATAACTTCTTGGGAAAGACAGTGGAGTGGTTTTCCATTGCCTTCTAAAGAGGTTCCCCCACTTTTTTCTTTTATCTGTAAAATGCAATGACTTGTTTGGAAAGATAGTGGAGTGGTTCTCCATTGCCTTCTTCACAGATTCATTCTATGGCAGGTTTGGTTCAGTTTATCCAAGAAACCTGAGGTTCTGTTTTAAACTTAAATCACTGAAGTTTGTTAACAGAAACAGTTATTTTGTAGGTGATAAAAAAACAATGAGAAATGGCATACATGGGATGTGCATGTTTTATAATGGTTATTGACACAGAAAATAGAATTGGCAAAGTGTGTTCAAATTCTGGTCTAGCCTGTTGTATTCTCTTTTGTACTAATGCTCTTGGAAAAAACATGAATACATCTGTTCTTCTCACAGCTACAAGTTGAATAGAGGGATAAACTAAGCACTTAGGAAATAGAAAGAAAACTTTGAATTCCAAAACATAGAGAAGGCAACAGGAAACTATTCCAATGTCTTTCCCAAGTATCACAGTTAAGAGAAGGAAAAATTGTCAGTTCCAAATCTAATAAGTACCTGACTCCTCCTGTTATCTCTACAAGAACCAGATTAGGCAAAAAAATAGAGTACTGCTGCCCAGTTTTCACTTTCCAGTCTTGATAGAGCCAAAATCATCTGCACGGAATTGTGGCTTGTGAACTGTTTTTGCACCTTACAAACTTTTCCTGAAACCCTATCATCATTCTAGCACTATTTCCATGGAAAATATTCAAACTAGCTACATTCCTTAGTTCCACTAACTCTAACAGCTAAGACTCGCCATACCATGTCCTCTTAGCTGAACCACCCTCATTTGTGAGAAATAATATCACTCAAACAGCTTCTTCCCATGAACTGCTTCTTCATGAAACTGACTTTAAAGAAGACATTTTTCCAACTATTAGAATCTTAACCTGAAGTTAACCATTATCTTTCACCCATATCCTTCTAAGCGGTGCCTGTTACCTTTTACTCTTCTAACTCTTGCAACAAGTTTCTTCATTAGCCCTCTACCTTGAGTGGTTTTTGAGCTTTATATAAAGATGAACAATAGTAAGAAAAAGAAAAAAGAAAGAAAAAGGAATGTGTGGAGATCCATGACCACACATTTCTTTTTCTTTTTTTCATTCATATTTGTTCTTCTTCAGAACAATGTTAAAAAATGTTAATCCACAAAATCATCTATATCATAATAAATTAATTTCTGGGAATTTACCATTTTGTGTCATTGTTATCATCACAGCAAAGATGGCACATCAAATCATGATTTCTGTTTGTGCGATACCATTAAAATACTATAACTTGGAGAATAAAGCAATTTCAAGTTCATTCAGGTCAGTGGTCTCCAAGAATCTTTCTTAATAAAAGTAGCTGAACAAAAAAAAGGTATTAGTAAAGTAGATAACTTCAGATTTATAAACAGTTAATTACAGAGCTATTTCCTTGAGTTGGTCCTGGGTATGATGATAAACTGCATCCGGCAGCAAGGCCTCTGATTGGGAGGTTGTGAGGAGCATGGAACCACCTCTTAATTGCTGTTGTTCACAGGTCCACTCTAACCCGGAATGGTAGCATCTGTTAGGGTGCAAGCTATGGGCAAATAGTTAACCCCCAAACTGGGGCCAAAACACTATAAAAGTATAAAAATAGGCTTTTATAGAAATATATACATAAAAATAGACTTTTATAGAAAATTATGTATTTGTGAAGGAAAAATATTATAAACAATACATTTTTGAAGAAAAAATTATTACCATAACACATTTTTGAAGGAAAAAAATTATTCTCAGCAAAACATTTTTGAATACAAAACTAGAAGACATTTTCAGTTTTCTAAAATAAAAAAGAATAAACACAAAAACATTTCATTAAAATCTGACTGAACCAAACTTTTCACTATAACCAAACATTAAAAAAAATAGCTTAAAACCCCACCTTTCTGGCATTAAATAACCCACAGCGGTTGATATGCCATTAAACAAAACTCAAACTCAAAATTTCTTTTACTATAAATGAGGGATAAGCAGGAAAGAATCATTGACCAATTTGAACACTACATTATCAGCTATAGTAGTATGCCATTGATAATACTTTAATGATAATTTTTTTTGACATTTAGCATTTCTAATTGATTATAACATAAATTTAATAAATAAGAAGTTGCTTTTAGAAGATGCTGATAAAGCCAACATTTAAGTGAATGTTCATGCTGCATTCCTCTTCACATAAAAATCCCTGAGAAAAGCACGCATTTGTCTTTTATCTCCCAACTATGGGTCAAATAGCAGGATAGACTGAGCTATCTAAATTTGAGTGTTAGTTTAAGTGAAGGAATACTCTGATTTCAAAACTATGGAGACGGTAACAGAAAATCATTCCACTATCTTTCCCAAGAAATAATGGCAATTCACAGATAATAAAGAAAATGAATCTGTTGAGAATGCAACAGGAAACCACTCCACTATCTTTCCCAAGAAATAATGGCAATTCACAGATAATAAAGAAAAGGAATCTGTTGAGAATACAACAGGAAACCACTCCACTATCTTTCCCAAGAAATAATGGCAATTCACAGATAATAAAGAAAAGGAATCTGTTGTAAATGCAACAGGAAACCACTCCACTATCTTTCCCAAGAAATAATGGCAATTCACAGATAATAAAGAAAAGGAATCTGTTGAGAATACAACAGGAAACCACTCCACTATCTTTCCCAAGAAATAATGGCAATTCACAGATAATAAAGAAAAGGAATCTGTTGTAAATGCAACAGGAAACCACTCCACTATCTTTCCCAAGAAATAATGGCAATTCACAGATAATAAAGAAAAGGAATCTGTTGTAAATGCAACAGGAAACCACTCCACTATCTTTCCCAAGAAATAATGGCAATTCACAGATAATAAAGAAAATGAATCTGTTGAGAATGCAACAGGAAACCACTCCACTATCTTTCCCAAGAAATAATGGCAATTCACAGATAATAAAGAAAATGAATCTGTTGAGAATGCAACAGGAAACCACTCCACTATCTTTCCCAAGAAATAATGGCAATTCACAGATAATAAAGAAAAGGAATCTGTTGAGAATGCAACAGGAAACCACTCCACTATCTTTCCCAAGAAATAATGGCAATTCACAGATAATAAAGAAAAGGAATCTGTTGAGAATGCAACAGGAAACCACTCCACTATCTTTCCCAAGAAATAATGGCAATTCACAGATAATAAAGAAAAGGAATCTGTTGAGAATGCAACAGGAAACCACTCCACTATCTTTCCCAAGAAATAATGGCAATTCACAGATAATAAAGAAAAGGAATCTGTGGAGAATGCAATAGAGAACCACTCCACTATCTTTCCAAACAAGTCATGGCAATTCACAGATAAAAGAAAAAAAGGGGTGGAAATCTCTTGAGAAGGCAATGGAAAACCACTGCACTCTCTTTCCCAAGTAGTTATGAAAATTCACAGATAATAAAGAAAAAGAATCTGTGGAGAAGGCAATGGGGAAATATTCCACTACCTTTGCCAAAAAGTCATGGCAATTCACAGATAATAAAGAAAATGTATCTGTAGAGAATGCAACAGGAAACCACTCCACTATCTTTCCTAAGAAGCCATAACAATTCACAGATAATAAAGAAAATGACTCTGTAGAGAACGCAACAGGAAACCACTCCACTATCTTTCCTAAGAAGCCATAGCAATTCGCAGATAATAAAGAAAATCAATCTGTGGAGAAGGCAATGGGGAACTACTCCACTATATTTCCCATAAAGTCATTGCAAATCAGATATAATGATGAAAATGAATCCCTAGAAAAATACGATCCCCTATATCCTAAAGGAAGATGGTATTTAAAATGTAAAAGGAGATAAAACAAAACAGTTCTTTCTACACATTTTTCTCTTCTTTTTCTATGAAATAATAGTACTGACCAAGATTTAACTTTCCTATTAGGTTCCAATTTCCAAGCAATCAGCTTCCACTTGTGTTTATCTGATGGAGAAGTGAAGAACAATCACCTTATGGAGGAACTGAGTTAATAATTCTCACTTAATCTACTTTCTCTTCCTTTAAAAAAATTCATTCAGCAGCAAACTCAGACACCTCATGGCTTGGCAAAAAATACATCCAGGAGACCAAAAAAAAAAAAAAAAAAAGGAGATTCTTTTTCTGCTTTAAATATGATATGTTCCCCAATAATACAACTTATCTGAAAAGCAAAAGATTCACTGAAGGAAACTTCTAATACACTCTCTGTTAATAATGCTATTAATTACACCCTTGGGATATTTTTCCCTTGCCATCCCTACAAGGAGCAGTAATGACCTGTCAGTAGAAATTAAAGTTTCTATGAATTTTGTCAGTAAGAATTATTGATTTCAGTTTTTCTTTCTTTTGTTCTTTCTTTATTTATTTATTTATTTATTTATTTATCTCTAAGATTTTGTAAATCTGGAAGTGACCTGAATTTTTTTTTTATTCTTTTTTAATAGTGCAGCAAAATGGGTTTTTATATTATTGACAAAAGAAAAAAGATATAAAAAATATTATCTACAAGAGAAATTTTAAAATGTTTTTTTTTTCCATTTTAGCTTGTTATAATCTGGGTAAAACTTTCAAAGTAAAAGAGAAGAAAACATTTAAACTACAAATAGGCATGAAAAAAATGGTGTTAAGAAAGAATACAGTTTTATTTATTTATTGATAAATCACACCAAATATTATTGGATAGAAGATTCTTTTCCAGTTTCCTAAGGGAAATCAATAAGAAACATGTTTTGCTATTTATTTTGTGAGAAGAAAAAAAGCTGCTTAATTTTGTCATTATTATTTTTTTTAATATATTTTTTCATCACAATCTGCCAACATTATATTAGAATAAAGCAATTGTTAAAAATGCAAAACAGACTTATTACTGCTTTGATAAATGAGAAGATTAATTTTCACCATCCTTTATATATTGCTGGGGTTTATTAATTTAACAACGTATCAACCTTCATTAGTTTGATTAAAGTTGAATATAATTTTTACACAACAAAAATGACAATGAATTAATAGGCCTAGTTTTGTACTGAAGACAAAAAGGTAAAAATTTATCCAGCTTACACTGAAGTCAAAAGTTACACTAAAGGCAGGCATATGTCCAGTTTGCACGAGATTCAAAAAGGTATACATAAGTTTGGATTACACTAGAGTTAAAAAGGTAAACATTGTTTTCGTCCAAAATTCAACAATTTCTAAGGAACATAAGAAGTGTGTGGACACAATACATTTGCTGGACAAAATAGAAACTTACATAAAAGATACAAAAAGGTAACTAAATGTAAAAAGATAATTTATAACAGAGTTTAAAAAATAAATATAAATGACACATGATAAGAAAAGTAACTAAATATAAAAGTATTTTATATGAATGTCAGCTAAAACCAAAATGTACTTTATATTAAAGGTGAATAAATATAAATGACACATGATAAGAAAAGTAACTAAATATAAAAGTATTTTATATGAATGTCAGCTAAAACTAAAATGTACTTTATATTAAAGGTGAATAAATATAAATGACACATGATAAGAAAAGTAACTAAATATAAAAGTATTTTATATGAATGTCAGCTAAAACTAAAATGTACTTTATATTAAAGGTGAATAAATATAAATGACACATGATAAGAAAAGTAACTAAATATAAAAGTATTTTATATGAATGTCAGCTAAAACTAAAATGTACTTTATATTAAAGGTGAATAAATATAAATGACACATGATAAGAAAAGTAACTAAATATAAAAGTATTTTATATGAATGTTAGCTAAAACTAAAATGTACTTTATATTAAAGGTGAATAAATATAAATGACACATGATAAGAAAAGTAACTAAATATAAAAATATTTTATATGAATGTTAGCTAAAACTAAAATGTACTTTATATTAAAGGTGAATAAATATAAATGACACATGATAAGAAAAGTAACTAAATATAAAAGTATTTTATATGAATGTCAGCTAAAACTAAAATGTACTTTATATTAAAGGTGAATAAATATAAATGACACATGATAAGAAAAGTAACTAAATATAAAAGTATTTTATATGAATGTTAGCTAAAACTAAAATGTACTTTATATTAAAGGTGAATAAATATAAATGACACATGATAAGAAAAGTAACTAAATATAAAAATATTTTATATGAATGTTAGCTAAAACTAAAATGTACTTTATATTAAAGGTGAATAAATATAAATGACACATGATAAGAAAAGTAACTAAATATAAAAGTATTTTATATGAATGTCAGCTAAAACTAAAATGTACTTTATATTAAAGGTGAATAAATATAAATGACACATGATAAGAAAAGTAACTAAATATAAAAGTATTTTATATGAATGTCAGCTAAAACTAAAATGTACTTTATATTAAAGGTGAATAAATATAAATGACACATGATAAGAAAAGTAACTAAATATAAAAATATTTTATATGAATGTTAGCTAAAACTAAAATGTACTTTATATTAAAGGCGAATAAATATAAAGATACATGTAACTAATTCTAAAACATACTTTATAGCAAAATAACTAAACATAAAAGTACTTTATATGAAAGTTAACTAAAAACAAAAGGTATTTTATAAAAAAGCTTAATGAGTTTGTGTGCGTAATATCAAAAGTACTCAATACAAATTTCACCCCTTCATTATGAATGGAATAGTCATAATAAAAACATTAATAGTCATAATAAAAACATTAATAGTCATAATAAAAACATTAATAGTCATAATAAAAACATTTGTCTAGCATATATAAGCAAGTGGATTATTATACTATGTGTAACTACAAGTATAAACAAAGTAGAATAAAGTTTACCTTTAAATTTATTCTGGTTTCTGTTTTCATTGCAGTATGAACGAATAGCAGACCAGGAGCAAAGAGGGATTGTAAAGAGTCAAAAGTTACCTAATTCTATTACTAATTCTAAAACATACTTTATAGCAAAATAACTAAACATAAAAGTATGTTTTAATCATTTCATCCCAAAGCAACAAAAGTCTGGAAGATGTGGAGAGCCATGATCACCTATTTAATGAGTTTGTTTGAATGGATGTCAGAACAGAAGTAAAGAGTGATGGTAATGAGTCAAGATTTACTTAGAGCAACAAAAGTCAGGAAGATGTGGAGAGTCATGATCATTTAATGAGTTTGTGTGTAAGACAAAACAGAAACAAAGAGAAATGGTAATGAATCAAAAGTTACTTAGAGCAACAAATGACAGAAAGATATAGAGAGCCATGAATAAATTTCCTTGGTATACCTGACTCATAAGAGATAGGTGAAATATTTTGAACACATAATGAGGAAAGAAGGCTTGGAGAATTATACACTCACTGGACATTTCAAATGTTGGGAATGATGGTAAATGAATATGGCAAATAAAAAAGTATAATTATCAAAGTACATATCCAGCATCTTGTAAATTTAGCACAACTGTACATATCCAGCATATTGTAAATGACACAACTAATTTCATACCATCCCCAAAAACTTGCAGCCTAAAAAATACGACTCTATTCACCCACTCAGATCCATTAATAATCACTGGTGAACTATAATTGCTTATTTTCAGGCCCTGATTTAGTTGCCTCTTTCCCACTCTTGCCAATAATCAGTGTTTGAGATTTGGTAAAAGTTTAGATTTCTATCAAGTAGGTTCAGCCTTCTTGGAAAACTGATGTTACATAATCTTATAACCAATCTCAATTTCTACTCTGCCAGATCACTTTAACTTAGTAAATATCATATATTTTTATTTTAATTTGAAAATTGCTCCATTTTAGGTTCTGGTTTCAATTTTATGATTTTATCACAATTTTACATTTTAAATTTTCTTTTCATTTCTTTTTTTTTTTTTTTTTGCACTTTACTCAGAGTTCCACATTATGATAAATGACAATGTGCCAAATGTTAAACATTTATATCATCAACTGTACTTTTTCATTTCATAAGATATCTCTAAAGATAAATTTTTTAAAAAAGTGAAAAAAAAACAAAAAACAATTAAACAACATATCTGTTTGATAGACTAATTTAGTTATTTTTTTCTTTTCTTTTCTTCTTTTCAAAGACTGACAAAGGAGTTATAGCTTTGTGTCTACAAGAGGCACTAAAAGACATTTTTCATGTCTTTCATAATAAGGAAGAATAATGATTACAATAAATACGGCTCTTTAATCTGCTGAGATTTGTGGTAACTTCATGACAATCTGTAAACAATACCATTATTATCTTTGATAATAATAATGATAATAATATCACTTTTATAATTATTACAAATATTTATCCTAATCTATAAAAATCAATAGACAATGTGTATTTGAGTAGTTTTTCATGGTTTTCACACATGCAAAGATGTTTCTTTGATTGCACTAACCCAGACAAATGACAACAAAAGGGAACCCAAGAATGAAATTACTTGTTATTCTCAAAAATAAACATATTATTCACCGATTTATTCCAAACAAGCAAAATATTCCAAAATATTGAAATTCTTCAAGTATTCAATAGGAGTAGATAGGTTTGGCTATTGTCCAGTTCACACTCCTTCCCTGTCTTTAAATTGTAGTAAAGATTTATCTCTTGTTTCCTTCTCCTAAAGTTTTCTCATTTTTTTCTTCCACTTCCAGTAATCCCTTGCATCTTAGTTGCATTATTCCCTTGCTTTGGGATGAAATGATTAAAACAAAAAAAAATTCTCCAAGAAATATTTCTCTGCAGAAAATAATGACATGACAAAACTCAAAAGTATTCTAAGAAAAAAACAGATGAAATCTACTGTCAAATATTACCTTACATCTTCTTCTTCTTCTATATGCCCTGTCCTTTCAGGACGTACGTGATCATGGCTTTCCACGTCTTCCTATCCCTGGTGGCTCTTAGCACGCTTTCTCCTGTTACATCATGCAACCCCCGTTCTGTCATCCACCTGCTCAGGCCCTTCAAATATGTTATCCGTTGCTTTTCTCTGTCTCTTTTTCCCTCTGGCATGTTAGTATCAGGTTCTCCAAGCTCTCTTTCCTCATTGCATGTCCCAGGAACTGCAATTGTCTCTTCCTGATGCTCACTATTAATTTCCTTTTTGTTTCCATTCTTTCCAAAACCTCATCATTGCTCACATGCTTGGTCCATGATATCCACAGCATCCTTATGTAGAACCACATTTCTGCTGCTTCAAGTTTTTCCTTTATCTTCAATGATATTATCCAACATTCATTGCCATATTAAAGAACTGGCATCACATAGCATTCTAGTACTCTCTTCTTTGTTTCTAGTGAAAGTTTCCTGTGTCTTAATACTTTACTTAGCTTCTGGAATGCATCCTTCACCATGCCAATTTGCTTTTGGATCTCTGTGCCACACTTTTCATGTCCTTACTTATCACACAGAGCAATTAACAATTCTAATGGAAATAAAAAACAAAAAAGAACTATTTGTTTCATTCAAAGGTAGTGTGGTGATTATTCCACTTTGTCTGCCAAGACACACACTAAGTATCATTCTATTCAGAACTATAAAATGAACAGGCATAAACCCTCTCTTCACTTTTACTTCAGAATGTCATAGCAAAAACAACCAGACTTCTCTCGGCTGAGATAGATTTATTCCCCATGGCAGGCCATCTTCTTAATTTCAGCTAGCCATACACACCTATCATACACACTCATACACACACATTGTCAAATAACAAAACCAATCAGTGCTTTTTTTTCCTTTTTCAGCTGGGTACACACAAATATGTTCTCTTGTCTTGAATTGTTATTCTTTATATAAATATATATTTGTATAAAAATATTGATATAAAAATATTATATTTATATATAAAATACATTTTATATATACTCCAAAAAACCCTCCACGTGTTAAATCCACTTTTTTGAAAAATATTGAATTCATTTACTTCAAAAGCTTTCATCCTCATCAGCAACAAAGGGACAAATGCTGCCAAGCACTACAAGAAATAGAAGGCTGTAATGAGTCATGATCATCCACATCTTGGGAAGACATGACACATAAAAGTAGCGTATATCAGAAATAATCTGTTGGGCTTTTAATTTTAAGAAATATAAAATCTCAACTGAAAAAACAAAGTTAAAAGTCTATAAATGTATCCACATATTTATATGGTAGCACCTGAAGAAGCCCAGAGTGTACAACAGACGAAACGTCGTACAAATGGCAACAAATGAGAACAATAGTCCGAATAATGTAAAGACTGTAAATACTACCTTATCTCAGAAATATAGACCAATACATTTTTTTTTAAATTACCAAAACTTCCAAGAAAATTAAATTTCAGCATTAAATGACCCATAATGAGTTTATATTCTATTAAAGAAGCCAAACCAAACCAAACCAGATCAAAATTCTATGAATAACCATGCTTACTTTGTGTGTGTGCATGTGTGCAAATATACTTAATTATATAGATCTATATGTGTGTATAAATCACTTTCTTTGTTGTTATAATGAGGAAATCAAATCGATTTTCTTTTGTCATTTCCTAAATTTTTGCTATAAAGCATCAACTTTTGGATCTTTGTTGAAAGCAGTGTCAGTAATGTGCCTTCTCTTAAAAGACCAATTCCAGAAGAAAGCACTTGGAACTAAAGAACGATAGAGTAATAGTAAACAACTTTATATATACACATATATAAACCCACTTTTGTTTTTTCATTTTCGCTAAGGCAGGACTTGGCTTAATCACACACAAAGCAAGGTGGGTCCTGCATGAAAATGATTTGTCATAATGATTTGAGACATGGTTTTACAAGTTCTTCCTGACACCCAACTCAAACACTCAATGTAGTCTGAATATACCAAGTGATTTTATTAAAACACCACCTTTAGGAAGATAGCCATTCAAGTCTTGAAACCCCATCCTAAACTTATATATATATATATATATATATATATATATGTGTTAGTTGTTGGCTTCTATAAGAAGCTCATCCATCCTTTGACAGGTTTTGTTTAACAATTTGTGGTTGACATGCCTCACTCCTCACCAGCTAGTGTAGGAGCTGGTTTTAGATACCAATCACCTGTCTATAAGGCAGGTTGTACTGGGTTAAATGTTACAAGTATGTTGTAATATACAGCAAGAGAATGTTGAGGATGTAGAAAATACTTAAATGATTGCTCTCCCAGCAATTACAGGAGTAAAAGATAATGAGGAGAAAGAGACAGGTGGTAACAAAAATAACACTGCCTTGGCAACCACAGTAACTTTACGAGCAAAATGCCCACTGACTTCACAAGATGTCATATCTTCCAAACTGCTGACTACTGATTTTCTCATTGCTTTTATTGGCATGAGGCATGTGACAAATTGACCAGTTGCAGAGAGTTGATTTTCTAAGCACCGCTTAGATGTGACACAAGGCTGAAAGATTGAACTCACTACTCACCTGTAATAAGTTCTACCGAGACAAGCTTGCTGAACATTACACCATATCAACAGAGAGGCCTGTATCTAGACATGCCATACTGCCGTGGTGCTAATTGGGAAAACATGGATGTAAACACAATATAAAGGAGAACAAGCAAATATGAAAGACAAATGACTATGTGAAAGCTGAGAGTCACAAAGAATTTAAAAGACATTCAAGAATGAACAAAATATTAAAAAAACAGTCAGTCAGTTAAGTGCCATGCGCAATACACGCTTTGGGCGATCATGTCTCGAAAGAGACATGACTGACTGGGCAGAAGATTATCCCGCAGTAGGTTGCCATTGCTTTCTGCGGTAGACTGGTTGCTGACCAAGGCTATAGAACCCAATCTGTCCTATTATTTAACCCATAACTGGAGGGAAGAGACGGATTAATACCTTTCCCAAGGGTATTTGCGCATAAGTGAATGCAAGGAATTCAACTGGAATTCGAACTCGGTTCCTCCGATTTCTTATTCCGAGCCGATATCCACTGCGCCACAACAAAAATCAAAAAAGGTTGGAAACAGTGACCTGTTCTAAAATGTGATAAACAAAAATACCTAAAAATACCTTTCAATACGAAGGTGATAACTACTGTAAATATACGTAAAGAAAAAAAACTATAAAAAAAACAATAATAATTATGGATATTTATAAAATAAAAAATAAAGAAATAAAAAATAATAAACGTGCTAAGAAAGAAACACAATGCAACGAAACCTAAAAATACTGAACAGGAAAAATTGAAAATGAAAATAATAAAGAAAAAAGAACATTTAGAAAAATATAACTATCCTAAAAAAATAAAACGAAAAAAGGATCAAAAGTTGGCAGAAAAGAAATCTTACGTTATATCAAATATTAAAAAAGACAACATCCAAAAAAAAAAAATTCCCCAGTTTACCTGAGTAATAAAACTGCAAAGGGGAAAGTCAAAAGCAATGGAAGACAAAAAATAAAAGACAAACAGAAAATAAAAAGAGAAAACAAAAAAATAAAAAATCTGAAATGTAAAGAAAAATAAACTTAATGCATGATTGGTATATCGAAATCAATCAGAATTATGTAGAAAAAAAACTCTTAATGATTAACATTTTCCAGTAAAACTTCTTTATTCTGAAAAATAAAAAGGAAGGAAAAAGTAAAAAATGATACTTAGTATTATTTATATTTAAGGCAGCGGAAAGAGAACATGAAAACAAAACACATACACACGCTTATATATTTCAAATTGTCGGTTGCTTTATAACCAAGTTTCGTTAAAATTCGTTGATTTCCGTAACATGTTTACATTTGTTGACATTACGATACATTTCAGAGCAGATATGTTTGTTTACAATGGATCGAAAATTGTATTATATAGGCTTGATAAAAACCTCGTTTAGACCGGAGGCTATTCGTGGTCGAGAGGTCTAAGACATGACCAGATCAAATGGTAGTTTCCCCTATATAGATAGGGGTCGCAGGTTCGAATCCTGCCGAATGTCACACATTTTCATAATAAAAATTTATCGTAAATAATCAGAGTGGTAGATATAAATATATAATACAGTTTCATTAAAAAAAAACAGAATATCTACTTAAATACGAGTATCGATAAAAAATAATGTTCAAACAATTCATTTCATATATATATGTAATGAATTATTTTGGACATTATTTTTACCGATACTCGTATTTAAGTAGATATTCTGTTTTTAATTAAACAGTATTTTATATTTATATCTACCGGCCTGATTAACCACTCATGCTTATATAACACAATTTTCGATCCATATCTGCTCTGTAAAAATAATGTCCAAAATATATATATATGCACATACACATATATATAGTGAGAGAGACAGATATACTGGGTGTGAATTATGCAAACGTGAAAATAGCACTGACATCTTATTTTAACAGATATATTTACCAAAATTATATTAAAATATCTTGAAATACTAAAGAGTAAATTTATTCAATAAAATCATCATTGGCTTCAACCACAGCCTGAAGTTCACTTCAGAATTTCCTGCAACTCTTCTGGGTGGTTTCTTTGTTTAAATTGATGAATTCTTCCATAAACCTTGCTTTCAGTTCATCTTTGGTGTTACAAGGTGTTTTATTGGTTTCTTGCTCAACTGCACCCCACACGTAATGAGGGGGTAGCCAGATATAAGAAGTGATGTCGTAACAGAAATCGTTTGACAGCCATGAGTGTGTACTTCTGCTTGTGTAGCATGGTGCAGAGTCTTATTACCAAAATAGAATCTTTCAACAGCCAACCTATTGACCCAGGGCAGCACTACCACCTCAAGGCACTTGATGTAAGCCTCCATATTGAATTTGAGGCCTCCATGTTGAATTTGAGACTCTGGGAGAAGATGAATGGAGACATAATGTTGCCATCACTAGTGACCACTTGAAATACCTTTCTAATCACCATCAGATTCATTCAACTCAACCGTCTTCAGATTGACACCCCAATCAATCTGAAATATTCATGTCAAAGCTTTTAGCAGAAAAGTGAAGCAGTACAGCATGCTGATTCCAAATTTCTGGTTGAGTAAATTGTGTGATGGTGCTCTTTTTCTCACAGATGGTGCCCAACTGACCCTACTATTTTTATTTTAGGCTAAAGATAATCGAAGCATTATTAATTAAAAAAAAACAGCCAACACTTAACAATATCAACTATGAAAACAGTCACAATGTACTCACGTGTTTGGAATATAAAAGAGTCCTATGATTCTACAAACATGCTCAAAACAATTTAGATATTCAGTTAAAAGTAAAATGAAATGCATCCTTGATTATGGCTAAAAGTATAACTGAAAGTGTTTGAAGAAATAAAACATTCAGACAATTTTTTATATAATTTATGTTCTGAAAAGAAAAAAATTATATAAAAATCTTAACCATAACATCTTGTCTGTCATTTTTAATGAAACTTGCATAAAAGTGAGATTGCTGCCTTAGTACACAATTATATATATATATAAGAAAAATTAAGGCAGACACATTATTTCATGGTAAATTGGAAGTATAAGCCTATTTCAGGCAAACCATCATCAGCTTTCGTCTTTATTGTACAAAGGATTTTACACAAATCCTTTGTACAATAAAGACGGAAGCTGATGATGGTTGGCCTGAAATAGACCTAGACTTTCAATTTACCATGAAATAATGTGTTTGCTTCAGTTTTTCTTATATTTGCTCTATATGTATTTATATACACATATATTTAGAGCTCTCTTAGAGAGTTATCCTACCACTGTATGTACAGGATACTCCTTTGGATTCTTCTATATCTACACCGCATGCTGATATATATATATATATATGCATGCCCACACACCCCAATAACTACAGTTACTGCTGCTGGGAAAGCTGGGTTACTGTGTTATGCCAAAAAGTTTTCTTGTCAGAATCCATTTTGCACATTTATAAAGCTACCAGTTAGCAACTAGATCCCACCCTTTTACAGTGAAACTGATAAACTGCAACCGCAACTTCTACTCCAACAGTTTCTTTTCGCACACTTCCTGACTGTGGAATTCTCTTCCACATGACTGCTTCCCCAACGGCTACAATCTCCAGGAGTTTAAATGTAAGGTCAATAGACACCTCCTAACAAACTAACTTCCATTCTTTCAAACACTCTTCCCACCCACCCAACTATCTATCACCCCCCTTCTGACATTTCCTATATCTAACCACTCTTTCTATTTACCTTCCCCTATGTAGCCCCAAGCGCAATAGTGGCAGTGGAATGCCTTGCTTGGGGTGAAATGATTAAAAGAAAAAAAACAAATTTGTCCATGCATTGAATACTGTTGCCATATCTGGTGGTCGAGTGCTTCTGTTATTCATCTCAAAGTTCTTGACAAAATCCGAAGAAGGATCTGCAATATAATCGATCTTGACATGGAATCTCAACTTCTGTTATTTTCCCTCTATCTTTTCTAAAAATATTTTCATGGCAACTGATCTGACAAGATTTTTTTCCCTGCTGCCCTGGCCACATGAATTTAAGCGTGCTACTGAACGCCCATAGCCCAGGGGTAGAGTCACTGACTGACGCCATTTTGGTCAGGTTTCAATCCTGGGTTAAAAAGCAATCGGAGTCTAACCGTACTAATGAGCTATGATATGGCAAAACAGATCTGTCTGCGAATGACAATATACGTGCTAAAAAGCCAGCCTTTTTCTGCCGGACGCTCATGGCCTACAGGTAGAATCGCTGACAGACGCCAATTCAGTTGGGTTTCATTCCTGGGTTAGAAAGCGAACGGAGTCTAAGTCGTACTGATGAGCTCTAATGCAGCGAAACAGATCTGTCTGCAGATGACTATAGTATATTATATATATATATATATTTTAAGAAAGAATGTGCATTATGGTCCAGTGGATATCGGCTCAGAACAAGAAATCGGGGAG
This sequence comes from Ascarosepion bandense, assembly GCA_037127315.1. Lineage (NCBI taxonomy): Eukaryota > Metazoa > Mollusca > Cephalopoda > Sepiida > Sepiidae > Ascarosepion > Ascarosepion bandense. The sequence goes on from JBBBDQ010000632.1 coordinate 58,859, forward strand.
CCAAGTTCAAATTCCAGTTGAATTCATCGCTTTCACTTTACAGACAAATACCCTTGGGAAAGGTATTAATCCATCTCTTCCTTCCAGTTATGGGTTAAATAACAGGACAGATTGGGTTCTATAGCCTTGGCTGGCAACCAGTCTACTGCAGAAAGCAATGGCAAACTACTGCGGGATAATCTTCTGCCCAGTCAGTCATATCTCTTTCGAGACATGATCGTCCAAGCATGTTTCATGTATGGCACTTAACTGACTGACTGACTAGATTGGCATCTACGTCCCACCCTTTTACTGTTGAAATGGTTAAATATAACCGCCACTTCTAATCCTTTGCACTTCCTGTCTGTGGAACCTTTGTTTACTTACTTTGCTGATATCTACAATCTCCCAAAATTTAAATACAACATCATTTGTCATCTGCTATCTTCTTGAATCCCATTCAATTTTTATCCTTTCATCAATGCTACCTTTACCCTGTCTTTTTTATCTGTAACCCCCTGTGTACTAGTGGCAGTCCTGCCTTGGTTGGAATGAAATGATAAAATATATATATATATATATATATATATATATATGCTATTTAAGCTCTCACATCCTGATTGAGCACTCTGGAAGAATGGGAGACTTTGAAAAACAGTAGCTACTCTAGCATCTACGCATCGCTCATTCAGTAATGATTTAGAGCACTCTGGCTATAGGGCGTGTATAATGATAATATATATGCTAAAAAGTCTGCCTTCTTCTACCGAGCGCCCATAGCCCAGAGGTAGAATCGCCGACTGACGCTAATTCACTCAGGTTTCAATCCTGGGTTAAAAGCAATAGGAGTCAAACCATACTGATGAGCCATGATACAGCAAAACAGATTTGTCTGCGGATGACTATATATATATATATTATAACCTTGAATAAGTTCTTGCTGATTTTTCATGAATGTTTTATTTACAAAAATTAGTAAGAAGCATGTCTCTGAAAGTATTGTCCATTGGAAGCCACTACTTTTCCCTCTCTTTCTGGCAGCATTTGAATTCCACGTCAGAAAAATGACACTTCTTTTGAAGCTAACCACAAGTCGACCCATTCTTTGGCATTTTCATGAGAATAAGAGTGCTACTCAGCCAGGCCATGTGCTATTGCTCAAAGCGAGTAATAATCAGACCGGGCAATGTCTGGTGAATATGGCAGATTGAGTAGGACTTCCCATATTTGCGTTTCCAAGTAGGTTTTCACCATGTGGCCTAGCATTGTCATGTTGTAAAATCACTTTGCTGCGTCTCTGCTTGTATAGTGGCTGCCTTTTTTCTTTTTTTTTTTCCCCTCTCAGTGCTCGGCTTCAATTCTTTTATTTTGTATAAGGTTAAATTATGTCTGTTCCCACCTTTATATCAGTATAATAAAACGGCCTGCATTATTAACATGTAAACAATAATTTTCATATCCATACATTTTTAACCTTGAATAAGTTCTTGCTGAAACATGTCACTGAAACTATTGTCCATTGGTAGCCACTAATTTTTACCATCTTTCTGGCAGTATTTGAATTCCACATCGGAAAGACAACACTTCTTTTCAGGCTAACCACAAGTCTACTCATTTTTTGGCATCTTGATAAGAATGAAAGTGCTGCTCAGCCAGGCCATGTGCCATTGATTGAAACAAGTGATAATTGAATGGGGCAATGTCTGGTCAATACGATGGGTGAGGAAAGACATCCCATTTAAGTGTTCCTAAGTAGGTTTTCACCTGTTTTGCAATATGTAACCTAGCATTGTCATGTTGTAAAATCACTTTGTTGTATGACTGCTCTTATAGTCGCCAATTATTTTTTCAAGGTTCAGCTCAATTGCACCAATTGTAGTCAACAGCAATTTCCCATGATGGCTTCAGTCATTTTGAGTAGCTCATAATAAACTACACCAAGCTGATCCGACCAAATGCAGAGCAGAAGCTTTGAAATATAAATATTCGGTTTTGTTGAGAACGTTGATGCATGGCTGAGCTTACCAAATAATCTGCTATGCTTAGGGTTATTGTAGTGTATACACTTTTCATTGCTGGTAATGATATGATGCAAAAGTTCCTTTTCTGCTATTAAAGCAGCTGTTCACAGGTGACAAGAGGCCATTCAACGTTTCTCAGCTTCAATTCATACAGCACCAATGTCTTTGCATTTGAATGATTTCTAATGCTTTCAAGCATTTCAAAATTGTTGTGTAATCAACACGAGTCCTCAGGAAGTATTGCTTCCAAATTTTTGTCTTTAAACATTTTCGGTGCAGCAGAGCATTCTTTATCTTCAACATCAAAATCATTATTTTTGAAGTGTCTAAACAAATTTCTGCATGTTTCTAACATGGTCGCCATAAAACTCAACAAGAATTGTGTGTGCTTCAACTGTAGATTTCTTTTGAATAAAACAGTGAAGTAAAATTCTCTGCAAATTCCCTTCCTTTGGCATGAAATCCAGCATGTTTAACAAAGTTATTTACACTTCAGTGAAATGAGATTTGCTGAATTTCAAGCTTGTTTATTGTACTTCCTTATAGATGCATTATCATCTGAAAATATACACATGCAGTTCTGCGAAAACCATTTGTTGTAATTATTATTCAAGGTCCTAAGATATATGTATATAAGCACACATTATATATCTTCCTTGTCAGTTGTATTCAGTGAAAGATGTTTGAAAGAAAGGTTCCTGCTAAGTATATATATGTATATATAGTATATCGAGGCAGCAAATAATTTTCTAAATATATACTATTAAATATGAGAGACAATGAATGCCTATTATGTTTAATCATGAGCCGTTCTAAACATCATATTTTGGCTTTAATTTCAGTTTAAAATAAAGACAAAAACCCTCCAACATTTGGATAATTTTTTATTAATTTATTTCTAAGCTTTTGGCTCACATGAGCCATCTTCAGAGAAGTTATTTAGATGGTAATACAATAACATCCACCATCACCGACAATTTTATTTTGTCTTGACATAAAACTCCGCTAGGCAACGCAAGAGTTACCAAAAAGAACAAACGCAGTTCTCAAATTTGCAATGTGGTTCTATGTCACACTGTGTGATAGCGCGAAATGACAACAAAACCATGTATTCAAATGCAATGTAACGTGTTATGTCTGGATTTAAAGGTTATTTTATTGAGTGTTGGTAGTTTAGATTTGATGTACATGGCCTCCAATATCTGAAGGTTCCTGTTAATATACTTAATAGTATATATATATATATATATATATATATATATATATATATATATATGGTTTTAAAAACAAGATTTTCAAAATTACAGAAAATGGCTAAGGCTGGAAGGGAAGAGATAAAAAATGAAATGTCCTTCTCCATTATTGATTGATTCATGCTTGTAAATTTGGATCAACTCAGAAAAGCAAATCCCATTCTCACAAACATTCTTGTTTTGTTTATTTTTTTGTTGTTGTTGTTCATTGTCATTTTGTATGTGTATATATGCTTTTAATGCATTTTTAGTGCAGTCTAAACTGCATGTCTTGTGGGTGTGCTGTTATGCATCAGAAGGGGATCAGAAAAAATAAAAATCAACAACAAAAGGATGATAGTGAAGACTCAAGCAAAGAGCTGCTGTGTCAGAAAGATATACATTGTATCCTTGGCTTGATTGAGATGTTGATCTCTCACCTCCTGTTATAAATTTGTCAAAACTAATTGTGCTTTTATTCAGGCTGCATCTAGTAAAAGAAACCATTCAAAATAAATAAATAAGTAACAAAAGTAATGAAATTAGTCTTTTTTTTTTCTCCTTCTTTCCTCTGGAAGTGCACAAAAGAAAAATTTTCTATCGATGCCATAATGCATTTATGGTAGGAAATGATAACAGCCATATTGCTTCCTTTCAAATCAATTTTATTTTTCCTTTTTTTACTTTTTTGCATACATAAATTTACATCTGTTGATTTTTCTCTGTCTTTTAGAATTAAGAATAAGAAGTTATGATTGTAGATATTAGTTTTTATTCCTGTTTTAATTTTACAAACGCTTGCTTTTATTTGGAGTTATTTGGCATTTTTTTTTTTTTTTTTTTTTTTTTTTTTTTTTTTTTGGTTCCTTGCAAATGCAGGGAATTTCTATTTTTGTTTTTTCTTCACTTTTTATTCTTTTTTAATCTTGTTTGAATTCTTTTCTTTCTTTTCAGGTTTTCTTTCTTTGTTTTCTTTTTGATCTTTTCTTTCTTTCTTTTCTTTTTGGTCTTTTCTGTATGCTTACTTTTTCTCTTTTTTTTGTTTTAACTCTTTTGTTCTTATTCTTCTCTTTCTTTCTTGATTTTATTTTCTCTTCCTGACCAACTTTTTTATTTTCTTTCTTGCTTAATTCTGCATTTGTTTCTTTATTTTCATCCTGTCCCTTCTTTTTTTTTTTGTTGTCTCTATTTTCTCTTTCTTTTCTCTCTTTTGTTCTTTTCCTTTCTTCCTTTTTATTTCTTGTTTGCTTATTTTCTTTATCTTTCTTCTCTGATTTTTTTTACTGTTTGTTTTTTTTATTTCTGGTTTTTTATTGTTTTCTTTTTTGTTTGCATTTTCACTGTTTTCTTTCTCCCTTTCTTTGCTTTTTTCATATTGCTTTCCTTTTCTTTGTTTTCCTTCAATTATTTTTTCTTTTTCTTTTTTCTTTTCCTCACTTGTTTTCTTGCTTGCTAGCTTTTTTTTTTATTTGCTTTCTCACTTTTTCATTCTTTTACCTCTGAATTTCTTTCTTTTTTATTATTTTCTTTTTTATTTTCTTTCATTTGATTTCTTACTTTTTCATTCTTTTTCTCTCAATTTCTTTTATATTATTTTCTTTCATTTTGTCAGATTTTTCTCCCTTTCATGGTTTTTCCTTGTTTCACTTTCTTACTTTCTTGCTGTTTCATTGATTTCTTTCTCTTTTTTTTGTTCTTGTTTGCTTTTTTATTGTTTTTTCTCTTTCTTTCAGTCTTGCTTGTTTCTTTATTGTTTCTTTCTCTTTCTTTCTTGCTTGCTTGAAATTTCATTGTTTTCTTTCTGTTTTCCTTTCTTGTATTTTTTCAGTTTTTCCCTTCTTTTCCCTTGTTATTCTATTTCTTTCTAATTGTCTTCCATTTTCTTTTTCTCATGTCTTAATTTTTCAAATCTTTTTTCTCTCATTTCCCTTCTAAGTAATGTCAAGACATTACCTCCAATTTTAAATCTTTTTATTCCCAGCAACACCCCTTTTTCATCAATTCTTTCTTAATTTTCCCACATTTTTTTTTTACCCCCTAAATCACCATGTTCCTGTTATTTCTCTTTGTCAGTCATCTTTGTTTTTTGTTTCAATTTTTCACTTTCTTTTTTTTTTTTTTGCTATTCTTGTTACCACTGTTTTCTACTTATTAATTACAGTCTGTGCATATTTTTCTCTGTCTACTTGTCTATTGATTAAGCTTACCATACATCCTGGTTAGGACTGTCCAGTTCTGACTCAGTGATATAAGCTATCTGGACACATTTTTTTTTTGTGTGTGTGTGTGCGTGTGTGTGTGTCAGCCCCAAAGCTTAAGGGGTACTGGGTCATGAAAACTCTTTATTATACAGGAAAAGTAAATCTATAATAAAAAAAATGAAAACTGCACCCAGTTTGAGGCTTAGCAAATTATGGTAAGTTTATTACTGACTGATTTATTTATCTTAGTAAATGTGCATATCTAGAAATTTTTAATAGCTTTAAATTCTTAGTGAATATGCAAATCTAAAAATTGTTAATGGCTTTAAAATTTTAGTGAATATACAAATCTAGAATATTCAATAAAAATAAGGTTGAAGTTCTTTCCTGAAGTTGTTCAATCTAAGTTTATTGAGAGCTAATTCTAGCTATTTCCTTTTTTAACTGCCTATATACTTGAGGATGTGCTTTGTGGTTCAGTGGATATCGACTTGGAATGAGAAATCAGAGAGCCAAGTTCAAACTTCAGTTGAATTCATTGCATTCACTTACATGCAAATATCCTTGGGAAAGGTACTAATCCATCTCTTTTCCCTCCAGCTAGGAGTTAAATAGCAGGACAAATTGGGGTTTTTAGCCTTGGATGGCAACCAGTCTACCACAGAAAGTAATGGCAATCTACTGGGGGAAAATCTACTGCCCAGTCAATCATGCCTATTTCGAGACATGATCACCCAAATGTGTATCATGTATGGCACTTGACTGACTGACTGACTGATATACTTGAGTATAGTGTAAGTTTTATGGTCAATTTCTTATGTAAAAATAAGGGTCTCAACAGAGCCGCAGCTGATGCTAAAAAACACTGGGCACAGAGAAAATTGCCCGGATTTATTAGTTGACAATGTGATGACGTCATCACTGTCATCCATTTTCCAGATACTATGATTTTTGCGGATTTTTTTGGCTATTCCAATGGAAATTAGGCACAGAATGTGAACGAAAGCAGGAAATCGGGTTCGGACTTTCTGAGTACAACCAGTCTTTTCTCTCATAATTAATAAATAAACAGATTTTTACTGTGTTCATTCGGATGTTTTCTTTGTTTTTCTTTCTTTCTTTCTTTCTTCATGAATTGTTTAGTTTGATTTCTGACGAAGATATTTTTCCTTGACTGGATTTTCACTATGATTGCACGGATCGGCCCAGACCCGTGCCCAGTGTGCCTGGTAGTCAGATACGGCCATGGGTCTCAATATATACAGGTAATTTTTTTGAAGAGCTTAAAAATCATGAATTTTTAGTGATGGTTACACTATATACAGGTATTTTTTGGAGGTGTTAAAATTCATGCCAAAAAAGTTTAGGGTTTGCTCTATACATGAAGTTGGATTATACGTGAGAATATGTGATTGTCTTTATTTAGTTCTTTGTAGTTTTTTAAAATTTCTCCTAGTAATTGCTTCTTTGCTCTCCTTGTTACAATTTTCTTCTCAATTATATGGACTCTCTCTCTCTCTCTCTCTCTCTGCACCCCCCCCGTGTTATTTCTATGTTTTCTTTTTTTACCCTAATTTTTTTTTCTTCTTCTGCTCACCACCTTATTCTGTAAATTATTTTTTAAATCTTTTTTTTTCCATGATCAGATAATAAAGAGGAAAAGAAAAAAAATATGCAAGACACAAATATCTTCTTTTTTTTTTTTATTATTTTTATTAAAACATTTAAAAAACAAAATCTTCTTCAGTATGAGGTTAAAAGTGTAGATTGATCAATATCTAACTTGATGAAGTTCTTGAATTTTGTTTTTAAGGCAGGGGGTGGACAAGAAACCCATACACACACAAAAGAAAAAAGAGAAACAATTTCTTCTATAAAAGAGAAACCAAAAGTTCTTTTTTTAAATTGTCACCTCTAAACAATATGCTTAAGATTATAATAAAACAGTAATCAATACTGTAACAATCAAAAATTCTTTCTCCATGTTAAGAAATAACCACAATCCAAAAAATATGATTTGCCATTTATTTAGTAAAACGTTTTTTATTAGAATTGAAAAAAGATTTGGCCATTTCAAAACTATGAATTAAAGGGAAAGATTCTTTTAAAATATTAAGTTTACAAACTGGTAAAAACATATAAACAACTACAGAGTGCGATGGGTAAATTGTCACCATTGTATAGTTTTAATTTCAAATATATGTGTTGCTTGTTTTTGATTTTGTCAACTGCACAGTAGGGTTAGTGAGGCACTACCTGTAAAAAAAAAAAAAGAGAGAGAGAGAAAAAGAGAGCAGAACCATGACACAATTCACTCTGCCAGAAATTTGGAAACAACATGCCGAACTGCTTAGCATTCATGCCAGAAGCTCCAAAACAAACATTTCAGAGTGTTTGGGTGTTAATCTAAGAACAGTGCAGAGGATTCAAAAAGATTTGGATGAGTCTAATGGTGATTCCGATGATGTTTATAGTGATCATTTGTGATGATGATGCTATGCCTTGGAAGCCTACATCAAGTGCCTTGAGTAGGTAATGCTGCACTGGGTTAAGAGGGTACTTACTGGAAGACCCTATGTCTGGTAACAGGATTCTGCACCATGCCACACAAGCAAGAGTACCCAGTCATGGCTGTCAAACAATTTCTTTGACCACATCACTTCTTACATCTGGCCACCTAACTCTCCAGACCCTTGATTATTGGTGTGTGTGGGGGGGGGGGGTCAATTGAGCAAGAGATAACACCTTGTAACACCAAAGATGAACTGAAAGCAAAGTTTATAGAAGAATTCATCAACTTAAACAAAGAAACTACCCAGAAGAGTTGCAGGAAATTCTGAAGTGATCTTCAGGCTGTGGTTGAAGCCATTTGTGATTTTATTTGATAAATTTAAATTTATTCTTTAATATTTCAATATATTTTTGTGTAATTTTGGTAAATATACCTCTTAAAATGTGTTGTCAGTGTTTTTTTTTTTCATTTTTGCACAATTTAGAAGACAAATCATCCCTTGCACCCTAAAACAAACTCTAGATTTAAAAATTCAAATCTGACTCATTGTTAGAAATAAACAAATTTTCTGGAATTTACAAACTTTGCTTAACACACATAAACTCTCGAAATTCCACACATCTATGCAAAATGTTTGTCATCCAATGGAAAGCCCAGAATCCCATCCATGAGTGAATTCCAAACAAAATAAAAGACAGGCAAAGTTTGACTCTTGTCAGAAAGTTAAAATGACAATCAATTAACACATACCTTTGACAAACATCAAGCAATCATTATTATTATTGCCTCTATCTTTCTCTCTCACCGCCTTCCTTTCACAGCTGCCTACTTACACATAAACTCTTTCTAACAAGTTACTAATACAACTCTTGATACCTTGAACTCATTACTTGTTTCTCACTAACTTTTAACTTCTATCAATTCTTTTCTATCAATAAATTTCTATTTAAGCATATAAAAGGTATTCTTTTATTCTTCTACAAATCCACGCATTTCTATCTACAATCTTCTGATGATATCAAATAATAGTAAGTTGTAGGGAGTTTGATGATGTTTGACACAAGGCTGAATCAAAAAACCCTAAACCAACTCCCTACACCTTATTGCTCATTCTGAAATGAATTAGAGCACTCTGGCTTGGATGACTATATATATATATATATATATATATATATATATATATATATATATATATATATATTTCATTTATAAACAAGTTATTTCACTACCTTGGTTTCCACCATGAGTGGTTTCTTCAGGCGATTTTTAATAACTTAAAAATCACCAGAAGAAACCATACATGGTGGAAACCAAGGTAGTGAAATAACTTGTTTATAAATGAAATATATATATAGTGGTTTCTTCAGGCGATTTTTAATAACTTAAAAATCACCAGAAGAAACCATACATGGTGGAAACCAAGGTAGTGAAATAACTTGTTTATAAATGAAATATATATATAGTGGTTTCTTCAGGCGATTTTTAATAACTTAAAAATCACCAGAAGAAACCATACATGGTGGAAACCAAGGTAGTGAAATAACTTGTTTATAAATGAAATATATATATAGTGGTTTCTTCAGGCGATTTTTAATAACTTAAAAATCACCAGAAGAAACCATACATGGTGGAAACCAAGGTAGTGAAATAACTTGTTTATAAATGAAATATATATATAGTGGTTTCTTCAGGCGATTTTTAATAACTTAAAAATCACCAGAAGAAACCATACATGGTGGAAACCAAGGTAGTGAAATAACTTGTTTATAAATTAAATATATATATAGTGGTTTCTTCAGGCAATTTTTAATAACTTAAAAATCACCAGAAGAAACCGTTCATGGTAGAAACCAAGGTAGCGAAATAACTCGTTTATAAATGAAAAATATTCAAAAGTTCTACAATATAATTGTATAAAACACTTTTTCATACAAATGTGTACTGGTCTAACCTTATCAGGACCAAAAACTAAGTATTAAACAATCAATATATATTATATATTTTCTAAACATATACTGTTAAATATAAGAGACAATGAATGTCTATTGTGTTTAATCATGAGCCGTTCTAAACGTTGTATTTTGGCTTTAATTTCAGTTGAAAATAAAGACAAAAATTCTCCAACATTTGGATAATTTTTTATTAATTTGGTTCTAAGTTTTCGGCTCACATGAGCCATCTTCAGAGAGGTTATTAAGATGGTAATACAATAACGTCCACCATCACCGACGATTTTATTTTGTGTTGACATAAAACTCAGCTAGGCAACGGCAATAGTTACCAAAAATAACAAACACAGTTCGCAAATTTGCAATGCGGTTCTATGACATCACACCGCGTGACAGCACGAAATGACAACAGAAGCCATGTATTCAAATGCAATATAATATGTTATGACTGGATATATATATATATATATATATATATATATATATATATAAGGAGTGGTCTGATTTTAATCAAATTTGATACACTCATAGACAAAAACATAAGAAACGATATTCAGAAGTTTCAAGGTTGCAGTTCTTACAATAGTGCAGAATTGATAGAATAGGAAGCAGTAGGTCTTTATCAAATAATATAATGCTAACAGCACCATAGCTCAACAATACTGGGTCATCAAAGTCCCTGATATATATATATATATATATATATATATATACACATACACACACTAGTGTAGCCTGGCATAAAAATGACGACTAAATATTTAAGAGGATTATTAGCTGTTTTCTCACAGGTTATTCCCCTCTTGAGCATAACAGGAGAGAACACACACACACACACACACACACACACACACACACACACACAAAGGGTGTATCAAAAATACTTTTACAAATTTTATAGGATGAGACAAAAGTCCATATAAACATATGTTTGCACGTATATTTAAAAGATGTAAATAAGTATATTTAAGTCATTCCATAAAATTTTGCTCAATGAAATATTCTTTCAACTGCCTTAACACTAAAGAAATAAATAAACAAAAAAGCACTTCAAAAATATATCATTTGAAAAAGTGTTATATATAAGTAATTTTTGGATGAAAATCTGATACAATGATAAATATATATATATAAGATAATTTTGAAAATTTCAATTTGATGTTTCACCAATGAAATAGCATTACCAGCAGAAGAATTTAATTTTACAAGAACACAAAATATGTTAAAAAAGCAAATGTTGAATGTACAAGTGTTTGCTTTTGCTTTCTTTAACTTTATTGTTATAGAAATTTACCTTTCAACTAAAAAATTCAAGAAATAAAAATTTCTTAACTCTAACTGTATCACATCAGAAATGATATTCAAATTAATTTCAACTCAGTTTTCATCTTTATTTAATAAATTGACCCATGCCATCAAAAGTGATGATGAAATATTCATATTGATATGCTGTCTAAAATTACTGCAACATTTATATTGATGTACCTACTATTGAGTATCTTACATTGAGATATATTAAAAAAAACAAAATAATCCAAACCAAAGCATGACAAATGGGAAATATATACGCGTGGGCCCATACTGTAATAAATGATGGCAAAATATTTATATCAATATGCTGTCTAAAATGATGGCAACATATATATGGATGTACCTACTATTGAGTATTTTACATTTATACATAACAAAAATAATATAAACTCCTGTGACAGGAGGGAAATATATATCTAAACTTATTTATAAATGGAACTTTGTGTGTGTGTGTGTGTGTGTGTGTGTGTGTGTGTGTGTGTGTGTGTCCATTACTTATAGACTCCAGAACAGCTGAACCGATTTTCTTGAAAATTTACACAGTTGTACTATAAGCGTCTGCGAGTGTTCTTAGCTAGGTTTTGTGCCGAGGTACCCCCGATAAATATCGAAAATCGATAATCGAAAAAATCGGGTTATAGAAGGAGTGGTCCGATTTTAATCAAATTTGATACACTCATAGACAAAAACATAAGAAACTATATTCAGAAGTTTCAAGGTTGCAGTTCTTACAATAGTGCAGAATTGATAGAATAGGAAACAGTAGGTCTTTATCAAATAATATAATGCTAACAGCACCATAGCTCAACAATACTGGGTCATCAAAGTCCCTGAGATATATATATATATATATATATATACATACACACACTAGTGTAGCCTGGCATAAAAATGACGACTAAATATTTAAGAGGATTATTAGCTGCTTTCTCACAGGTTATTCTCCTCTTGAGCATAACAGGAGAGAACACACACACACACACACACACACACACACACACACACACACACACAAGTTGGCCCGTGCCATCAAAAACAATGGCAAAATATTCATATCGATATGCTGTCTAAAATTATGGCAACATATATATTGATGTACCTACTATTTATATCTTACATTAAGAAATCAGAAAAAAAAAACAGAATAATCCAAAACCTCTGAGCAAGAAAGAAGGGAAATACATATGTACATATATATTTTACTAAAATACTTTAATCCAAATGGAAAAGTAGGAAGGTAAATCCCAAAAACCTGATCCTAATTAATATTAAATTTTAATATTAAAAAATGATACAGGAAAAGAGTTCAATGTAATTAAAATTACAGAGCTAATATAAAATAAAATAAATTTTCAATATTCAAAAATGAAATATGTACCATTGCTGAGGAGATGTGAAATCTCTCTTAGGGATTTCATGTTGAAATGTTCATTCAACATTTTTGAATATTGAAAATATACTTTATGTACATATATATATATATATATATATATATATATATATACACAAATAAATGCACAACAGTTTTTTATTGTAATAGGGGATATATATATATATAGAGAGAGAGAGAGAGTGGGAGACTTTGAAAACATTAGCTACTCTGGCATATACGCACCGCTCATTCAACAATGAATTAGAGCACTCTAGCTATTGGGCATTTGTAATGATATACTCGCTAAAAGGTCTGCCTTCTTCTACCGGACGCTCATGGCCCAGAGGTAGAATCGCCAACTGATGCCGAGTCGGGTTTCAATCCTGGGTTAGGAAGCAATCGGAGTCTAACCATACTGATGAGGTGTGATACAGCAAAACAGATCTGTCTGCGGATGACTATAGTAAATATATATATATATATATATATATATATATTTCACAACTTGACAAGCATGATTATTACAAAAAATAAAATAATAATGTACTGTTTAAGAGCAAACATTAAGAGTTTTCATAATTGTTATTTAAGTTTAATAACTAGTAGTAAAGAGAATGAACTGAGCCGACGCTACCTCCCAACTGTCTCTCTAAAGAACTGAGCCGACACTGCTTCGCCATTGTCTCTCACTTCATAAGCATGAATATATATATATATATATATATATATATATATATATATATATATATATATATATATATATGTTTACAGTCATATCACGTTGAATACACCGGCTCTCGCTCGATCACTGAAGTTAAGCAACGTTGAGCCTGGTCAGTACTTAGATGGGTGACCGCTTGGGAATACCAGGTGCTGTAAGCGTTATTGACGGATGTGCGTTGTGGTGCAGTGGATGTTGGCTCGGAGGGGGAAATCGGTGAGCCGAGTTCTAATTCCAGTCAGACACTTTGCATTCACTTACGCACTGGTAACCTTGGGAAAGGTATTAATTCATCCCTTCCCTCCAGTTATGGGTTAAATTACTGAGGTCTGTTGTTCATTGCATCTGTGGCAGACTTCTGCACCGATTGTTTGTTATCAGCAGTTCCAAAAAGTGTGGATGGTGCTACACAAGCCTTCACCACTTTAAACAATTCTTTGTGTGGTAGTCTAACTGTGTTAGACGCTCATACATCGAAATCGATGGGAGAGTCCATTATTATTATTATTATTATTATTATATATATATATATATATATATATATATATATACATAATGCTCTTTATTATAAAAATGAGAGTATTTAATATTAATTTATGTTTGAGGTCAATGCATCTCATAAAGTTATATATCCTTTGTCCAAAAGTGAAAGTTAAAAAAAAAAATCTTTTCAAAAATTTTCCTGTCAAAAAAACTGCTAAATAACTATGAGAACTATAAGCAAACTTTAAATTATTTTTTGGATACATAAGTAAATTTATATCAATATTTAATTTGGGCAGAGGAAAGAAGCATATAACCCACCTAAGGAGCTTGTGTAAATGGTGTTCAGAACAGGAATTAGGAGATATAGCAAAAACAGAAAATCTACTTAGCACTAAATCAAACAGGAGATTGTGGAGAGCCATAACCATTTATTACCTGAAGGGAGATAGCACAAGAATTGTGTTCATGTAAATGTTTAGCATAATAGAGATAGAAAAAAAGATAAATTTTACTAACAGTTACAAAGGACAGGAAGTTGTAGAGAGCCATGATTGCCCACGTCCTGAAAGGACATGACACATAGAAAAAAAAAACAAGCTTATGACAAGCTTGTATAAATGATTGTCAGACGAGAGATTTTATGTATATAAAAATTGACAAACTTTACTAAAAGCTACAAAGGAAAGGATGATGTGGAGAGCCATGAATTCCCACGTCTTGAAGGGACACAGCACAGAGAAGAAGGAAAAGAATTTAGGAAAATAAAAATAAATCAATATAGTTAGATGAAGAAAATAAAAAGTGCTTTCTATATAATATTCCCCTTTGCTCCATCAAAACAGAACCAGGCCAAATAAAAAAATATATAAGAATTGTAAAAAAAAAACCCAGGAAAGTTTTTAAGCTGTTCAGGGCAATTCTCCTACAGAAAAATTATTGATCAACATTATGTTAATAGAAAATCGAAAAATTCATCAGATCTGCTTTAATTTTTTTTTTTTTAAGGTAAAACTAAATATAAAATAAAGAGTAAAGGGAATATATCCCAAGCAAAATAAAATCCAAACATGTTTCTTCAATCTTTATCCGCAAGAGGCCAGATGAATGCCAGACGAATATTATGTACACTCAAGCAAGATTCCAACTGATTGGCAGCCATTTTGGCCCCTAGAATTCAGCTTCCATTGTTTGATAAAAACAGTTACTATTGACACAGACAGTCTCTAGCTGTGTCACTTGTTAAAGTGTCTGCCTCCTTCCCCTGATACAAATAGATCCTACGTAAATCCCAATGTAGATTACGTGTCACGCCTTGGAAGAAGGAAAGGAAAGAAATCAATTGGATCCACCATTTTGGCCGTCTGTTGTTAGCATTGGCAGACGACCATTCTTCCAGGTTATCAATGACCAATCAGAACTTGCCTAGATAATCTTAATAAGTTTGGGGGTAAAGTGGACGGGGGGGTTTGGGGTTAGAGTTTGGGTCAGAGTAGAGGGTGGATCGGCATCAGGGTGGTGAGATTGAGATGGAGATGTGCTGATCGGGCGTTCAGGCGTGCTAACGCTCGTATGCATGTAAATGCGTTATTGTCACCACAGATTGCAACAAGACAATAGGGACCCCGACACACACCTACTTTTTTTCTTTACTTTTTATTATTATTATTATTTTTTTTTTTTTAGAGTGATTTTCTTTTATGAAAAGGATAAGAACAAGGAGGATGAAGATGTGGCGAAAATGATGTTCATGGTGATGAGGAGGGAATTTGGGGCGGGATTTTTTAAGGGTGGGGTGTATTGGTTTTTGTGGGTGCGGGGCATGGGAGAAAACGAAACCACCGCTACGAAAATAAACATAAATATAAAACGGTTAAAATATAAGGGAAGACAAAAAAAGAAAGAAAAAAAGAGAAAGAAAGAAAATCAACACAAGTCCAGAGTGGCAAAAGGAGAAAAGAATGACAATGTTATTGAGATGGGGGGGAAAAAAAACAAAGAAAAAGAAAGTGTGAAACAATAAAGAAAGAAAGAGTCGAAACAGGAAATCAAATCGAGTAGAAAGTGTGAAAAAGAAAATCATATTTTTAAAGAGGCGGGAAAAAAAAGGAAGAAAAAAGAATGAAAAGGAAACGAAATCAACTTGACGACAAAGTGTGAAAAAAAGAGAAAGATGAGACAGAAAGGAAGAAAGAAAATTAAACGAAATCAACTCAAGTACAAAGTGTGAAAAAGAGAAAGGAACAATATTTTTATGATATTAAAGAGGTGAACAGAGTGAGAGAGAAAGACGGTTGTGTGTTTTGGGGGTACAAGGCTGGACAAAAAGCAGATAAACGACCGATGTGTCCTAAAAACACGATTCTTAGCGATGATGTTTCAAACGATTATGTGCCTTAATTTTCTTTCACTTTTTTTTTTATATTCTTTCTTCCTTTTCTTATTCGCCCCACTCACTAGTTTCGTTTTCTTGTCTTCTCATATATCCTTCCCTCTCTTTTCGAAAACTTATTTAGCACGAATCAATCACAGTGTCGTCGCAATTTGACGGGCCCAAGCACATAGTAGAATGGGGGAGAAAACAAAAAAAATAAAAAATGAAACAAACAAACAAAATAGGATAACATAAAAAAAGAGGGTGTGTTTTCAAGAGGGTGTTCCTTCTTCATTTTTCTTTCTTTTTTTTTTTTTTTTTTTTTGAGCGTGTATTTAATTGTATCCATAAAGGAGAGTTACTGTTTTTAATGTCTGATGACAGAGACATACTTGACTCCGTCAAGGGATAAGTGGCAAAAATGATTGACACCTGACATCAGCATTTTCATCCGGGCAGAATCTAAGACTCGGATAAATTAGTTATCTCCCTTACTCACCCAAATGGGCATTTATTTTGATTGGTCGACATGAAATAACAAAGAGAAATCCAATCGTCTTGTCTTACTCACAATTGTTAAGCTTGAATTATTTTCAGATCTTCCTTTTCCTATTTTTTGTTTATTTACTTAAAAGAAAAAGATTTTATTCAAGGATGTTAGAAGAAGACAGAAAGTTGCCCTTTAGTGATTTTTTTCTTTTTTTTTTTTTTTTTTTTTTTGCTACGTATCATATTGCAAATATACCTGATTGAAACACACACACAAAAAAAAACTCAAGAAGTATTCTTTGTATTTGAAGTTGCTACAGTTTTAGAATAGAACTGATGAATTTAAATAAAATTAGCCACCACTTTAATGTATAATCTTCTTTTATGTTCTTTCTCCCATCAGAAAATCGACGATCATGATTCTCCACAATTTCCTATTCTTCATAATATCTTTATTTTAGTGCTGGTATATAGTACTTGATCTATAAATCTGCTTAAATCTTAACAGGCTTGTGATCTACATTCAAAATTTGTAAGAAATGTGTAATTCTGATTAGAAGAGTGAGTTATGAGTAAAAATATGTAGCTTTACACAAAGACAAGTAATAATCTTCAAAAAAGGCGGCTTTAATTCAAATCTGAACTTATCATATGCCTCCCAAGTAATCTAACCTTTGGGTGCCCTTTTGAATGTTTCTGAAATGTAGATGCCACTGTTTTTTGTAATAGTAATTATGGTAGGCAGGCGATAATCTTCAAAGAAGGCGGCTTTTATTAAATTTGAACTTATCAGAGAGAGAAATAAGACTGCACTTTAGCATTAGGTTTGAGTTTTTGAAAGCTTTAGACATTGTTGTAGATTATAAGCTATATTAGAAACATGCAATGTAGGTTCCATACTATCCCAACACTGTTCTTTTTAATTATCCCTCCAAGTCTTCTGCCATCTGTTTACATAATCTCATTAAGTAAGTTATTCACTACTTTCTTGTTTCTCATGTCTTCAAAATGTCTTGTGGGTGTCAATTTTTCCAAGGCTTCTTTCCTTGTTATGTGTTCAAGAAATTTCAACTGTCTCTTTCTGATTCTAGGTATAAGTATCCTTTTTGTTTTTATTTCTCTTAAATTGTTATTGTCAATAGCATGCTTACTGCATGGCATTTTGAATCATTCTGTCGCCTCAAGTTTGTTCATTTGTAAAGAAATTGTTCAACATTCACTGTCATATTGCAAGATAGATATTACATAACAGTTCAGTAGTCTTTCCTTTGTTTCTAATGAAAAGATAAAATTTACTTCGCAGTTAGACAATTTTTTCATGGTGAATATTAATTGTTAAAACATGTGACAAATTGAATATTAAAGTGGATCCAAATTTAAATTATAAACAATAACTGTTGGTTGGTTAATTTTTTCCAATAATTTTTATGCACCTGCACAAATGTTTTTGATGAAAAACTGCACCAAAATTCAAGTGATCCTATCATGTGACTAATTTGGATATTTAAGCAAGTCCCATTTGCGGTCAGAACCAGTTGGTGACAAGGAAGCAAAGAATGTCCACACCATTCATCATCTAATGGACAGAAGCAAAAACCATCCACTTCATTTGCCATGCAGCACAAAACAAAAATCTTTAGTGAGAATTACGAATACAAAGGAGCAAGCACTTTGAACCTCTTCATCTTATTTGAACCTAAAAAATTCATTTATTGTACAACCCTTTTTCTTCTCACTCAACAAAACTTAATGAGAAAGTTTGTAGAGCTAAACTTATTTATAAATGGAACTTTATCTCTGTGTGTGTGTGTGTGTGTGTGTGTGTCTGTTACCTATAGACTCTGAAACAGCTGAACCAATTTTCTTGAAAATTTACACAGTTGTACTATAAGCATCTGCGAGTGTTCTTAGCTAGGTTTTGTGTCGAGGTACCCCCGATAAATATTGAATCAGGTTATAGAAGGAGTGGTCCGATTTTAATCAAATTTGATACACTCATAGACAAAGACATAAGAAACGATATTCAGAAGTTTCAATGTTGCAGTTCTTACAATAGTGCAGAAAATTGATAATATATATATATAAAGCAAGATGTTTGTGTCTGTGTCTGTTTATCTGCCTGTATTTCTGTATTTTTTTTTTCAGCCCTTTTATTTTAGTTTTTGCTTCGGGTTTGGCTCTAAGTAGGTATAATTGCAGTGCTTAGTCTCAGCCGTGATACCATTTACTCAGAGGACTTATTTAGCCTTCAAAATTCAGTTTACGACGAAAAAAACTTATTTGATATTGATACCAGGAAATCAAAATTTTGCCTTACATCCATTCATTTTTCTTTCAGTCTCTGGTTTTGCTTTAACTGGAAAAAACTATTGCTTTTTTAGTCTTTCGTGCCAGCATCCAAAGAGTCTGAGCTCCAGGACCATGGATTAGTTTTAAAGACTACATTACACCCGAGCAACGCTAGGCTATACTGCTAGTTAATGAATAATTAATATATTATCAAACTTCAATTTCAATGAACAAATCTTACGAATAATACTCAGCAAAGAAATGCATCAAAAGAATCTTTCATTAACAAAAAGAAAACCAAACAAAAAACCTTTCAACAAATACAAAAATCAACAGACCTGAAGGAGACTACCACCACCTTTAAATTTGTTGTTTTTCATTTTTTTTAAAAACTTTTTTCAGTGCAATCTTATCAGTTATTACATAAAGTTTCTGATTATCAAAATAAAATTTGAAAAAATTTCAATATTTAAACAATTTTAGAGGGGGCTTACTTTCTCATACAATGTTATAGTAAATTGATCCTCCATTTTGGAACCACTTACGTTGGTGTCGCTTTGTTTCATTTTATTTTTGAGACAAGTTGTTGCTCTTGTTTTTGTTTTTTTCAAGTTTTCTTTAGTTCTTACAATGGCATCTTCCTCAGAAACTCCAAGAATGGCTTTATTCAAAAATTTCGCAATGGATTCAGTTGTTGAATATGTGCAAGCAAAAAAGTTAATTGTACAGGATTGATTTACTATAAGGTTGTATGAAAAACTGAGCTAACCCAAAAAATTGTTTAAATGTTGAAACTTTTACAATTTTTTGTCAATCGAAAAGTTTAGGGTTTAATCGATAAGATTGCACTGAAAAAATTAAAAAACAAATTGATAATCAATCAATTTACAGGTTGTGGTAATGTCGTACCAGCAAGTGGTTCCAAAATGGAGTATCAATTTACTATAATGTTGTGTGAAAAACAGAGTGACCCCACAAAAAAAAAAGTTGTTGAAATAATGAAATTTTTCCAAATTTTTTTTTTTTTGTCAATCAGAAAGTTTAGGATGTAATCAATAAGACTGCACTGAAAAAAGTAAAAAAAAATGAAAAACAACAAATTTAAAGGTGGTGGTAGTCTCCTACAGGTCCGCCCAAAAATTTAATCGAAGGTAAATAACCTTGCACACATTTTTTCCATATTTCTGATTTGTGAAGAAAGTCAAAAGTATTTTGAACTTTATTGACTGAACAAATCATTCATGGATCTTTAATCCAATGAACAAATTTTTACTTTGAACTGAATTACTTAAATTCATTTTTCTACATATTATTTCAACAAAACTTCTGATTGCAATAAAAACATAATCCTTTTGAAAACATTGTTCATTATTATATATATAATATAACCCGGATATAAGATACCCGGATATAAGAGATCTTTTCTCTGGTCCCAAATTAGAGCTTGTGGTAATGTATATAAAACAAACTAAACCCGGATATAAGAGAACTTTTATCCAACCACAGCAACTCTCTTATATCAGTGTTACACTGTATATACAAATCTAAGGTTTAAATTGTCCACATAAACATATGATCAAAAAGCCATTGTATTATTTCAACACAGCAACTCATAAAAAATGTCCAAATTGTCTTCTGCTGGTTTCTATACACATATGCACCCATCGTATCATTGGTGGAAGATGCTTTCAAATACTCTCACATGGAGTCAAATGGTATTGCAGACCCTCATGATATGTTGATGAAATAACTCTGCATTATAAATGCCTGCTGTAAAAAAGCAAATGTTTTATGCGTCTCCCCCACTGATAAAAATCCAAAGTATTGCAATCAGGGGAAAATGAAAGGCATGGAGCCAATCCTCACGATCTATCCTGCTCGCAATATGAATATTCTGCCATTGTTAAACAGAACACTTCTCAGTTAACTTACTACTACACACTTTAAATTTTGAAGACAGACGAGTCACAAATGTATACAAATGACAAATGAAACCAAGTCTACATAGCAGCACAATGCCATCTACTGTAAACTTTCTTTAAAGTTAATTCAAAAAACAAAAGCTTTGCAGACATATATTTAGATATTTTGTCCTTGTTTTGGTGTGAGGAAAGTTTGCAAAAATATTTTTAATACTCCGTCTCGGTGTGTATGTGTGTCTGTGTGTGTGTATATATATATGTGTATGTGTGTCTGTGTGTATATATATATATATATATATATATATATATATATATATATATGTGTATGTGTATGTGTGTCTGTGTGTGTGTATATAGATATATATATATACATACACATATGTGTATGTGTGTCTGTGTGTGTATATATATATATATATACACACATATGTGTATGTGTGTCTGTGTGTATATATATATATATATATATATATACACACACACACAGACACACATACACATATGTGTATGTATATATAAGGTTATATATATATACATACACATATGTGTATATATATATATATATACACATATAAGGTTATATATGTGTATATATATATATATATACACATATAAGGTTATATATATACACATACACATATGTGTATATATATAATATATATATATATATATATATATATATATATATATATATACATACGTGTATGTGTGCCTCACAGACACACCGATACAGGGAGTATTAAAAATATTTTTGCAAACTTTCCTCACATATTTTATTCAAATTTTGGAGAATTTTTGTTTTTATTTTCACCTGAAATTAAAGCCAAAATACAATGTTTAGAACGGCTCATGATTAAACATAATAGACATTCATTAAAACATTATATTTGAAATGACACCAAAGTTCAGCCGGCTCAGTGTGCCAGCAACCCCAGGAACATCAATGGATGTATAAAAACATTTGGATGTTATATATATGCGGTGTTGATATAAAAGGAGTATCCTGTACATAAAGTGGTAGGATAACTCTCTAGGGGAGCGCTAAATATATATGCATATAAATACATATAGAGTAAATATATGTAAAAATTAAGACAGACACATTATTTCATGGTTAAGCGGTAGTATAGGCCTATACTTCTGCTTAACCATGGAATAACGTCTCTGTCTTAATTTTTGCATAGATATATATATATATATATATATATATATAGTTAAATATAAGAGACAATGAATGTCTATTATGTTTAATCATGAGCCGTTCTAAACATTGTATTTTGGCTTTAATTTCAGGTGAAAATAAAAACAAAAATTCTCCAAAATTTGAATAATTTTTTATTAAGTTTGTTCACAGGAGCCATCTTCAGAAATTAACTTGTTATTCTACGTTTTTAGTTTTTATTCTAGTGAAAATTTAAAAACATTATATTTGAAATGACACCAAAGTTCAGCCAGCTCAGTGTGCCAGCAACCCCAGGAACATCAATGGATGTATAAAAACATTTGGATGTTATAAAGCCAGAATATCTTTTCGATTCATTCAACTACCCATTACATCTGGTATTCAAGCTGTAACCTTTGTCTTTTAATTAGTTAACTTCAAGCAAGACAATAAAGCCACTAAGATGCAAGGGGTTACTGAATGTGAAAGAAACAGAGCAAAAGAAAAACATTATTAAGGAGAGAGAGAGAGAGAGCAATAAAAGAACAGGAATTAAGAAGATTAAAGATAATGAGTGACATTGCATTTACATTTTTGAAGATCAAAGTTGGCTGGAAAGCATGGAGCCAGAAGAGAGTTCCACAAGTAAGAAGTGCAAGAGAATAAAGTGTTAGCATTGAATTTGGAGTTTCATCTAGCCATTTCAACTGTAAAATGATGAGACCTATCTGCTCATCTAGCACTGTAGATGAAAGTATTAAAGAGGAAAGCTTATAAGAACAATTACCATGAAAATATTTATAAAAAAAAACACAGGAAAGCTTTGTTATGGTGGTGGGAAAGTGACTGAAGCTGAGATGCCAGGTCAGGACTAATAACATTACAGATTCTTCTTTTTACTTATCCTTTTTCTACCTGCCATTTGTTTTATATTTTTTGGTAAATATTTATATATACTTTTAAAATATCCATTTTTAAAACCTTCATAAGATAGACCTAAAAAATCTTAAGCAAACCATTACTTCAGTTGATATTCAAAAGCATCTATTATCAGAATGTGTCAGGAAATTGTTCATTCTAAATGTTGGTGCACTTTTTGAATGCCATGATTAAAATCAATACAGCGGATGAGCTGGGGTTCTGACAATGCAGATTTTAGAGAAAAGAAAAACCAAAAGTTTCATCTCACATATATATGCATGGAAACATACTCAAAAGTTTGAAGCCTTTCTGACAAAACTCTAAAATGCAGCGTGTAATGTATAAATTGTCAGCTAAATCAAACACAAAGAAAGGAAAATAACCCTGATATCTCATTTTAACAGATATATTTACCAAAATTACACAAAAATATCTTGAAATACTAAAGAGTAAATTTATTTCATGAAATCACAATTGTCTTTAACCCCAGCCTCCAGACAACTTTAGAATCTTCAAAAACTCTTCTGGACTGTCTCCTTGTTTAAGTTGGTGAATGTTGCCATCATCCTTGCAATCGCCTCATGTTTGATGTTACAAGGAGTTTTTTGGACTCTCACTCAACTGTGTGCCGCACATAACCAAGGGGGTTGCAGTCTGGGGAGTTAGGTAGCCAGATGTAAAGGGTGATATGGTCTCATAAATTGTTTGACAGCCCTGACTGAGTTCTTATGCTTGTGTGGCATGATGCAGAGTCCTGTTGCCAGACATAGGGTCTTCCACTAGTCACCCTCTTGATTCAGGGTAGTACTACCTCTTCAAGGTACTTGATGTAGGCCTTCATGTTGAGTCTGAGGCCATCTCCAACAAATTCTGGAGTTCTTTTCTTATCAGAACAATCTGAGTTAGTTTTATGAGCTACATAATCATCATTATATTCATCCACCTCTTTCCAAATTCTCTGCAGTGTACTCAGATTGACACCCATGAAATATTAAGATATTTTATTAAAAGATTAATGTTTCCCTTTTTAAATATTTTTTTGTATTATGAACTTCACTATAGCTTTAGAATTGGTTTCTCTAAGATCAATCCTTCTATTTCTCATCTTTGAAATAACTATGTTTGTTTTTTTTCTTGGAGTAGATAGATCTATTGCCTGGTTCACACTCCACCCACGTCTAATGAACAGGTAAAAAGGCTCATCCCTCGTTCACTGTTTAGGATGTGGTTTCTGGCTTTCTCTTTTCCAATCTTTTCACTCTTTTTTTTTCTTTTTTCAATTGGAGTAGATAGCCTAAACTATCGCCCGGTTCATAGCCCACCCACCTCTATTGAACAGGTGAAGAGGCTCATTCCTTGTTTCCTGTTTAGGATGTGGTTTCCAGCTTTCTCTTTTCCAATCTTTTCACTCTGATGTAGCCCCCTGCACATCAGTGGAATTACCGCCTTGCTCATGGTGATATGATTAAAAAAAAAAACATAGGACAGATAGTTATTACCGTATAGAGTGATTATTACACTTCCAGAGCACTTTTTCTTTTTGAACTTAAATTCTCTATTTTTAAACTTTGCAATCGATTTCTGCAGCATGCGAACAACTACTGAAAAATTCCCAGAAGTTTCAATCTTTCATTGCCAAATTTTCAGTGCTTTTATTCAAAGATTGAACACAAAGAACGATGAATGTGTTTTATATTGTGCCATGATTTTCACCAAAATAAAGTAGAATTATCACAGTTCCGCAAACAATTCTTAAAGAGCATGCATCCAAAAGCAATAAAGAACTGAGTAAATGTCAAAGACACTTTTAAAATTCTATTACTTTTATGCAAAAATAGTGTTGAGAAATACTGCAAAAACCTAATATACCAAACTAGTATTGTCTGAAGTTTTGAGATGAATCATTTTCATTATTGCATGTTTTATTTGTTCCAATATCTTTTTAAACTGGAGTCAAAGTAATAAGAAATAATAATAATCTAATCGAAACTTATTTATAAATGGAACTTTGTGTGTGTGTGTGTGTGTGTGTGTGTGTGTGTGTGTGTGTGTGTGTCTGCGTGTGTCTCCATTACCTATAGACTCCAAAACGGCTGAACCGATTTTCTTGAAAATTTACACAGTTGTACTATAAGCATCTGCGAGTGTTCTAAGCTAGGTTTTGTGTCGAGGTACCCCCGATAAATATAAAAAATCAATAATCGAAAAAATCGGATTATAGAAGGAGTGGTCCGATTTTAATCAAATTTGATACACTCATAGACAAAGATATAAGAAATGATATTCAGAAGTTTCAAGGTTGCAGTTCTTACAATAGTGCAGAAAATTGATATTATATACATATAAAAGGCAAGATGTTTGTGTGTGTGTGTCTGTTTATCTGCCTGTATGTCTGTATTTTTTTTAGCCCTTTTATTTTAGTTCTTGCTTCAGGTTTGGCTCTAAGTAGGTATAATTGTAGTTCTTCGTCTCAGCCGTGATACCATTTACTCAGAGGACTTATTTAGCCTTCAAAGTTCAGTTTACGATGCAAAAAAATTATTTGATATTGATAGAAAGAAATCAAAATTTGACTTACATGCATTCATTTTTCTTTCAGTCTACAGTTTTGCTTTAACTGGAAACAACTATTGCTTTTTAGTTTTTTGTGCCAACGTCCAAAGAGTCTGAGCTCCAAGACCATGGATTAGTTTTAAAGCTTTCATTACACCCAAGCAACACCAGACTATACTGCTAGTAATAGATAAAAGAAGTTGCAGATATGAAAATGTAAAATAGGACTACAGAAATCATTCAAGTAAACAAGAAACGAGAACCAAGGTTAACCAAAACAATATTTGGCCATTAATGCTTTTGATGTTAAAAAAAGACCAAAAGAAAAGAATTGTTTTATTTCATGTCAACATTTTTTACCTTTAAGTAAAATTCAAGATCTTCGCACATATAGTAGACTTAACTATTTGAATCAGTTTAAAAAGTATGAGGAAAAAAAATGTTCTGAACTGTTAAGGATTATGAAGTTCAGCCGAAACCTGTGGAAGATCAAAGAAAATGTAAGGTTATAAATTGTAATAAAAATAATCAAGGTGAAAATACTAGTTCATGAAAGTAGGCAACTTACTGTGGGAAAATCTTCTGCCCAGTCAGTCATGTCTCTTTCAAAACATAATCACCTGAGCATGTATTATGTATGGCACTTAACTGAATGATTCTGGTAGAATTATGCACCAACTGAAGTAATAGAGGCATCTTTGCAATGAATATCTGGTTCTGGTCGTGAAAAATGCAGAATATAGTGTGAATATATTCTAAATATATACTGAATATTTTTTAACTTTGCTCCCACGTGGAGACTCATATTGTTAAAAATATCTTGTGCCATGTTTGGAATGAGTGATGATTCTGTTAAACATCTTAATTTCTGAAAATTCAGTTTGACCGTTTTTCAACTCTGGCCCCATGGTTGCGATGATATTGAAATCCAATTATCTTATTGATAATAAAATAAATCACTCATTTTGAAGCAAATTGCAAGCACATGGAAATAGTCATGTTTTTCAGGGTAGTTCAATAGCATGTAACATGTAAGACCCATATTAAAAAGGCCTTTTTCCACATTTGGAAGGAGTTAGCATTCTGTTCAATAGCAGTATGTATTGCTATCAACACAACATGCTGGTGTTACCAAAGTCCAAATGATCATCGCAACTATTGCATCAACTCATAGCCAAAGTCAAGAAAGACCTGCAATGTTTCCTGGGTATTCATAAGTCATTGTCTAGTTGCGATGATATTGAAATCCAATTATCTTATTGATAATAAAATAAATCACTCATTTTGAAGCAAATTGCAGGCACATGGAAATAGTCATGTTTTTCAGGGTAGTTCAATAGCATGTACCCCTCGAGGACCAATTGGCATTATTATTTGATTTGCTTCTGAACATACGTATTTGACCAGCCAGATCTGGCCAGGCTATTACAAAGGACAGTGTTCCAAATCATATTTCACATTCTGAAAAGATTGATGAACATTTGAAAGTAGGTATTTTTATACTAATATATTTGAAAGTAGGTATTTTTATACTAATACATTTGAAAGTAGGTATTTTTATACTAATACAAAGCACAAGAGCCACTCAAGGTAGGTTATTTTTAAAATGGTTACAATGAAGTTTGTGATATGAATGAAAAGGAAGGTAGTGAGAAGTGAAAATTATAAGAATAAATAACAACACTTGACTTGCAGAGGTACTTAAAGAAGAATCCAGGTAGCAGTTCTTGGGAAAGGCTGTTTTACATTTTGAATACTGACAAAATAAAAGTGATTCAACTCTGCTGCTAAGAAATTTGGTTCACTGTGTCATGTTAGACAATGTTTCTCTCCAGAATCTATCTCATATATTTATAAGCATTTGTCAGTACTTTGAATATTGCTGCCACATATTAGCCAGTGCTCCTGGCATATAATTAGATTCTAGATAGAAAATCTAAAGACGAATCTGCAATGTTATTGGTCCTGACATGGTACCCCAGCACCAGTAACTTTCTCACCACTATAAAGTTGTTCCCATGTGTGTTTTCTATAAATAATTTCATGGTAATTGTTTGGATGAGCTCTTCACTTTGGTACTTAGACGCTATGAATTTATGCATGGTACTAGGTGCGTTGTGGTGCAGTGGATATCAGCTCGGAACGAGAAATCGGTGGAGCCGAGTTCGATTTCCAGCCGAATTCATTGCATTCACTTACGCGCAAATACCCTTGGGAAATGTATTAATCCGTCTATTCCTTCCAGTTATGGGTTAAATAACAGGACAGACTGGGTTCTATAGCCTTGGTCGGCAACCAGTCTACCGCAGAAAGCAATGGCAACCTACTGCGGGATAATGTTCTGCCCAGTCAGTTATGTCTCTTTCGAGACATGATCGCCCAAGCGTGTATCATGTATGGCACTTAACTGACTGACTGAATATAATAGTTGGAAACATAATTAAGACTTCTACTGGATATTAAGTGGGGGATCAGTTCTATATTGATATGAAGTAATAAACTAATTATTACTAATTATTACTTAATAATATAATACATCTCTTCCCCCTTAAGCAATGAGTCAAATAACAGGACAGACTGGGTTCTATAGCCTTGGTCAGTAATCCAGTCTACTGCAGAAAGCAATGGCAACCTACTGCGGGATAATGTTCTGCCCAGTCAGTCATGTCTCTTTCGAGACATGATCGCCCAAGCGTGTATCACGTATGGCACTTAACTGACTGGCTAGATGTAATGATAGGTTCTAACAATTTCTTTTCTTGTAATTTTTACCTGTGTAACTCCCTTCTGGCTTCATGCTTTCTAATCATCTTTGATCTTCTAATCATCTTTGATCTTCAGAACTTTAAATGTAATGCTAATCATTATCTACATTCTTTTTGATTCCTCTCCTTTTATTGTTCTCATTCCTAATAATGTTTTTTGTTTTCTTATTCTTTCACATTTAGTATCTCCATGTGGTTTTATTGCTTTGCTTGGGCTAAAATGATTAAAAAAAAGTAGCAGAGTATGTTTTAGCTGAAAATCTCTGAATTGCTGGAACTAAAGAATGGATATCATCTAAACATAGCTTACGACCATATCACATTGAATACACCGGTTCTCGCTCAATCACCGAAGTTAAGCAACGTTGAGCTTGGTCAGTAATTAGATGGGTGACTGCTTGGGAATATCAGGTGCTGTAAGCATCTAGTGACGGACGTGCGTTGTGGTGCAGTGGATATCGGCTCGGAAAGAGAAATCGGTAAGCCAAGTTCGAATTCCAGTTGAATACCCTGTATTCACTTAAGCACTGGTACCCTTGGGAAAGGTATTAATCCGTCCCTTCTCTCCATTTATGGGTTAAATTACAGGGTAGAACTTGGGGACTCTGCCCTTAAAAACAAATCCCAATGAATCTTGATATTTAAAAAAGAAAAAAGTATTACTAGACACAAAACTTATAAAAAAAACAACAATAAATTGTTGAAAAGAAAAAAGTATTACCAGCAATAAATAAATTAAAATTTAGTTGGTAATAAATCACCTACCGAGGTTGATATGCCATAAAACAAAAACAACCAACAATCATCTAAACATTTGCCATGAAATTAGCAACAAAATAGTGATAGGATTGCAACATTAATTCTGTGGGAAAGAGGTTGCTGAGAGGAAGAGAAAACTATCCCTACAAACCTGGGCAAAAATATATTGAACTTTACCAAGGCTGAAATATGAGCAGCTCCAACCAAGTCAGTTAATTAAGTGCCATATGTGATACACGCTTGGGCGATCATGTCTTGAAAAAGACATGACTGACTTGACAGAAGATTATCCTGAAGTAGGTTGCCATTTCTTTCTGCAGTAAACTGGTTGCCAGCCAAAACTATAGAACCCAATCTGTCCTGTTATTTAACCCATAACTGGAGGGAAGAGATGGATTAATACCTTTCCCATGATTATTTGCCTGTAAATGAATGCAAGGAATTCGGCTGGAATTTGAACTCGGCTTCCTGATTCCTCGTTCCGAGTCGACATCCAATGCACCACAATGATATGGCAAAAATACTTCATTTTTGGTTTAAACTCTTGTAATGGTGTAAAGCAGAGCAAGAGACAGATATTTTTGGGAAGTGATAGAAGGAGTAGATATCTCTCCAGCAACTTTAGCAATGAATTGTAAAGATGAATTTCATTGAGGTCTGGAGTGAACTTGAGATACAATGGACCAGTGGTTCACAACCAAAGTCCATATAACATTACTGTTAAAAAAAATATATATGTAGTAAATTGGAGAGCCATGGTATATTTTAGTGGCCCATAGAGCAATTTCACTTTGGAATGGTAGCTACAACTGAGAACTGGAATTTCTACAGTAATCTATGCCATATTAAAATATTACAAAATAGAAAGGAAAAACTCTAAAACTAGTAGAAGATGATATCAAGCAATTAAGTTAGTGTCCTTATTAAATTAGTTTTACTTCAAAATAAAGCATATACATTTGCTATTTTTATAATACAATTCATAAACTTATTATTAGAAAAAATAAAATAAACTTTTTTTTCATCAAATATTTATGAAGGTACACCAAAAAAAATTAACTGTAAAAAGTGGTCCATGGGTAAAAAAAAAAAAGGTTGAGAACCACTGCAATAGATGTTCTAAGGTTCTGATTCTAAATGAGGCTTTATAAATACACTAGCTCCGATACAAATGCTATGTGCTGACAAAATTTTCTCTAGAGATTCTCACAGTCTTTCGTCCCATGACCAAAGCTGATCAAATACATTTTTATACCAGAAACATCAAAGGATTTTTTTTTTAATCATCTCACCCCAAGCAAGGCATTCCACTGCCACTATTGCGCATGGGGCTACATAGGGGAAGGTAAAGAGAAGGAGTGGTTAGACATAGGGAATGTCACGGGGAAGGTGACAGATGAGTAAGGATAGCGAGGATGAGGGTTGGGCAGATGGGAAGCGTGTTTGATAGAATGGGAGCAGGTTAGTGTGTTAGGAGGTGTCTATTGACCGAATGGATGATGTAGGATTTTAGAAAGAGATGCATGCATTTAAGAATATGAGATTGGCAACTCGGTTTTATCATTTTACTGATAAAATACCTACTTGTAACCATAAATTCTATTCTAATAGCATTTTTACTGAAACTTCTGAATTGTCAAACACTCTTCTGATTTCTTGGTTTACTTCCACCTATGTTCTTAAAAACTTTAAATCCAATATTAAATGCCATCTTCTGTCTTCCTGAAATCTGTTCTTTCATTATTCTTTTGTCCTTACTAAAGCCTTCTCATTCTTTTCTACTCATAGAAATCCTTTGCATCTTCGTGGCATTATTGCCTTGTTTGGGGTGAAATGATTAAAAAAAACATTTCACAGCAAAAGCTTATTTTGATGAGAAAAAATCTTTAAGAACAACATTAGAATGAATCTGTCATCAAGAAAACTGATTAATTCCTTATAAATTGGGTTAAGAGACAAATTTATCATTTCCTCATCATAAAAATCAGGAATAAGGATTAAATGATTGCACATAAAGAGAAAGAGGGGCGAAAATGTGTTTCATAAATGAGAGAAGGAGAAAGATTGAAAAAAATGATTTAAATAAAGAGAAAGAGAGAGAGAAACAGAGAAACAGAGACAAAGATGAGACAAGGCAGAAAAGAAAATATTTTGATGTTTTATAAGCATAAATATTTTTTTAAGTGACCAGCTCATGTGGAGCCTCCTGTCAGGTCCATGGAACTGAACAGTAGCCGCTGGGCAGAGCTTAAACCAGTTGAAAAAAAAAAAAATTAAGAAAAAAACAATAGATTTGAGACTTTACCTGCTGAGGCAAGGCGGAAATACTTTTTAGTGTTTTGTGCAAGTGCATAGTTGTGTCCGAGTGTGTATGTTTATCTGACAGCGAGAAAAAAATAAAAGAAAAGTCCTTGAAGAGGACAACTGCAGTAGGGCCAATGTCAACATTCAAGAAGTTGTGGGTGAGGTCAGGGGGATAATGCCAAAGGCTAAATATGGCTCGTTTTGCTCTGTGGGAACACGCAGGAACCCGACTCAGCCAAGAAATTTCTCCTTAGTGATCAACAAAGGCATTGATTGCTCTAATAAGGAAAACTTCATGTAGAAACAGGAAGAAATGAACAAAAAAATATCACAAATATGACAATGAACATGACAGTCAATAGCACTTGACAGGAGTGGCATTTTATTTTTCTTCTGTTTTACTTGCTTTCATTTGAATGAAACTAAATCCAAATGATTTAACCATATAAACAATAAAAGACAAGTTTAAATATGAATCAAACATGAATTTTCAAAATGAGAACTGAATGTAATTATACAACTTGAGGGCTTAGCTTTGTGGTCACAGCAGTGAACTTGTATAGAGGAGTTATTTTTCAGGTTTTATACTAACGGTCAATTTAACAGTTGTATATTATTTAATTTGCTTAGACGGTTATCCTTATCTTTATTGCCATATTCACAATGTTTCGACTATTGTATGCTCCAGCACTTCTTCAGGTAAATGGAATTCCAAACTGAACCCTTTATTTTGATCATTTGGATATATAGTTCTTGTTCTATGAGCCATGCCACTTCAGAATGTCTTAGTTTTCTCACTTTAACTCAACTCTCTAAGTCATTTGTTGATCACTGTTGTAGTCAGGTATTGAACTCACAACTTTTTGAGTCAAGTTACTGGAACTAACCAATGCTTTTATCCACTGGGCCATATGTCTGAAGAATGTAAATAGTACCTCATCTCACAAGTATCGACAAACATTTAACAGTTGTGTCTATATATCCTGGTAGATCATGATGTCTCTATGTCATCTCATGAAGATTAAAAAAAATTATTTCATGCAACAAATATGGTGATTTTCTAAACTTTAGTTAGATTTTTTTTTTTAATCATATCATCCCGAGCAAGGTGAAAACGCCACTGATGCACAGAGGGCTACGTAAGAGTAAAAAGATTGGAAAAGAGATAGCCAGAAACCACATCCTAAACAGGGAGCAAGGGATGAGCCTCTTCACCTGTTTAACAGACGTGAATGGAGTGTGAACCGGGCGATAGTTTAGTCTATCTCCTCCCATTAAGTCTATCTAAGACCAAAAATCTATGTAAACAAACATTTACACTATAACACAAATATGAGCATATTTGAATACGTTCTGTAGATGAGCCCTTAGAAAACACAAATAAACAAACTTTATAAGAATTTATTTTTAGATGTCATACAAAGCCGGATGTTGCACCCAGTACAGAACAAATCACTATTTAATTTAGTAGTAACTAATCTAGCATTATAGTGTTGCTAAGCATTATGCTACACTAGCAGTATAGCCCGGCATTGCTCAGGTGTAATGAAAACTTTAAAACTAATCCATGGTCCTGGAGCTCAGACTCTTTAGACGTTGGCACAAAAGACTAAAATGCAATAGTTGTTTCCAGTGAAAGCAAAACCATAGACTGAAAGAAAAATGAATGGATTTAAGTCAAATTTTGATTTCCTGGTATTGATATCAAATGAGATTTTTCCGTCGTAAACTAAATTTTGAAGCCTAAATAAGTCCTCTGAGTAAATGGTATCATGGCTGAGACTAAGAACTACAGTTATACCTACTTAGAGCCAAACCCAAAGCAAAAACTAAAATAAAAGGGCTGAAAAAATACAGACATACAGGCAGATAAAGACACACACACAAATATTTTGCCTTATATATATTATCGATTTTCTGCACTATTGTAAGAACTGCAACCTCAAAACTTCTGAATATCATTTCTTATGTCTTTGTCTATGAGTGTATCAAATTTGATTAAAATCGGACCACTCCTTCTATAACCTGATTTTTTCGATTATCGATTTTCAATATTTATCGAGGGTACCTCGACACAAAACCTAGCTAAGAACACTCGCAGATGCTTATAGTACAACTGTGTAAATTTTCAAGAAAATTGGTTAAGCTGTTTCGTAGTCTATAGGTAACAGATACACACACAGAGATAAAATTCCATTTATAAATAAGTTTAGATATATTTTCCATTTTTAAATGAGTTATTTTGCTACCTAGGTTTCTACCATGTGTAGTAGAAACCTGGGTAGCGAATTAACTTGTTTCAAAACGGAAAATATTCAAAAGTTCTACAATAGAATTGTATAGAACACTTTTTAATACAAATGTGCACTGGTCTAACCCTATTAGGACCAAAAACTAAGTATTAAACAATCAATATATATATATATATATATATATATATATATGCCATAGAACATGTAAGCTTCTTGAAAGTTTTGTATGAAAACAATTATAAATTGACAAACCTTTAAAAATGTTTAGATCATTTTTTTAATTTTTAACATTTATTAAATAAAAGAAAATATTGCTCTTCAATGAAATTCGACTATAATTTTACAAAATGCATCGAAATTATTTTAATTAATTAATTGATTTTAATTGAAATGCATAACCAAGATAGTTATATATAGCAATGTATTTTATGGACCATACCCATCAGGCAAGTCCTAAGAGGAGAACAATTGGTTTACAAATAAGAACGTATGCTTGATTTTGTCATTCAACAAAGTTCTTTTTTGTTTTAATTAAAAGAATGAAATACATTAAACAAAGAAAATTTTCTTGTTCCAATTTTTTTGGCTTTGTATTTGTTTGATGTTTTTTAATTTCATTCTTTAGTTTTTTTAAAAAAATTTCTTATAAAATAACATTTGAAATCATTTGCTGTTCGGATATAAATAATTTATTTAAAATAAGCACTAAAATATATAAAGAAACTCAAATACATTTCTGTTTTTTTAATACAAATATTGATTACCTATACGATAGTTTTTAAAATGAATTCTTTCTGCCTCATAGAATTTGATATCCACTAAGAACATAAAAATGATATTTTTAAAAGCACTTATAAAACAAGAGATAGAATGCAAAGAAAGATTCTACAGAAGAATTCTTCCAACCTCTAAATAAAAAAAAAAAATTTATGTTAAAGCTTAAATTTTTGGTAAAAATAGACGACTGCCTTAAGGTTCCATTCTGTAGACGGACTGCAACAATCTAATCCAGCTATCTGTGGTTTGGTAATTCCAATGGCCCAGCATGTTTTAAATCATATACCTTTCTTCTTCTTCTTCTTCTTCTTCTTCTTCTTCTTCTTCTATGTGCTGTGTCTCTTCAGGACATTAGCAATCATGGCTCTCCATAATTTCTTGTCTTTATCTGAAAGCTTTCATTTTTGTTAAAAATAGATTACTGCCTTAAGGTCCCATTCTGTAGACTTATTGTAACAATCTAATCCAACAATCTGTGGTTTGTTCATTCTAATGGCCTAGTATATTTCAAAACTTTTACCACATCTTCTATATGTTGTGTCCCTTGAGGACATTGGCAATCATGGTTCTCTACAACTTGCTAAATCCACTGCTATGCAAGTCGGTTCTCTGTGCAGGGCCCGGAAGTTTTTTCCATTTGAATCTATCCTGTACATATATAAATCTACCATCCACCCGTGTATTGAATACTGCAGCCACAACTTGTCGAGTGCCCTTGCTATTCTCCTCGGGGTTCTTGACAAAATACAACAGAGAATCTGTAATGTGATCGATACCGACTTGGCTGACTGCCTGCAGTCACTCTCTCACCGGCGTGACGTGGCTTCCCTGTGCCTCTTCTATAAATACTTTCACAGCTTCTGCTCTGATGAACTTAGATCACTAGTGCCCCCTAGGTACGAATTTGCACGAGATACTAGATTAGCAACTAGGTACCACCCTTTTACAGTGAAACCAATAAAATGTAACCACAATTTCTACTCTAACAGCTTCTTTTCTTGCACTTCCCGCCTGTGGAATTCCCTTCCACATACTTGCTTCGCCGACAGCTACAACCTCCAGGAGTTTAAATGTAAGGTCAATAGACACCTCCTAACTCACATCCATTCTCTCAAACACTCTTCCCATCTACCCAACCCTCATCCTCGGTATCCTTACCCATCTATCATCCTCCTACTGACATTTTCTATATCTAACCACTCATTCTCATCACTTTCCCCCCTGAGCAATAGTGGCAATGGAATGTCTTGCTTGGGGTGAAATGATTTAAAAAAAAATTTCCTGGCCTTTGTAACTTTGACTTTCTGCTGTCACTCCCAAACTCTTTTCTACAAATCATCTACTCAAGCTTGCTAGGTAAGTTTTGCATTGTTTTCTACTAGTCCTCTTCCAAGTCCGCTTTCATCTATATGCACCCTAAAAATTTTAACTATCTCTTCCAGATGTTAAGTATAAGTTTCCTTTTTCTCTCCAATTTATCTAAAACTATGTTGTTACTCATATGTTCAATCCATGCTATCCTCAGCATCTTTCTGTAGAACCACATTTCTGTTGCTTCATATCCCTTCTTTTATTTGTGAAGAGATTGTCTAGCATTCACTGTCATTTAGGAGGACTGATATTACACATCATTCCAGCACTCTTTTCTTTGTTTTTAACAAAATTTTCTTAATATGTTGTTTTGCTTTAGAAAAGCATTTTTCAGAACATCTTCAATTTGTAATTTGGATGTCTCTTTTGATAACAATCATGCATTGATTTGCCACTTAATTTTTTTTGGTTTGGTTTCAAAAGATTCTTTGAATTGTAATGTACTAGGTTATAAATGTTTAAAAATTAAACTGTGGTTTGAAAGTAAATCAAATATCTCTTAATCTGATATTTTTTGTTGTTTATTTTAACACAAATTATACTTGTATTTACTGATATTTTTTTCTGCATCCTATCAGTTATTTTCAATTGCTATACACCCACTGACTTTTAATGGTAATGAGAATATTAGCCATTTCTAGTCAGGTAACATTCAGCATTCAATAAACTAAATTGTTTGTCGAAATTTTTAAGTCTTTTTTCTTAATCATTTCATCCCAAGAAAGGAAATAAAGTCACTAAGACACAAAGGGGTTACTGAGATTTGAAAGAATACAAACAAAGAGAGACATTATTAAGGAGAAAGAACAATACAATACTACATTACAATTCAAAGACTGTTTTGAAATCAAACCAAAAAACTTGAGTGGCAAATCAATGCTGCATGATTGTCAACAAAAGAATGAGTGTGGCCCCCAAATTACAAATTGGAAATATTCTCAAAGATGCCTTCCTAAAGACCAATAAAAGAAGAAGAATCAAGAAGACAACAACTGACAATGGATTGAAATTTTTGAAAATGAAAGTTGGCTGGAAAGAATGGAAATGGAAAAGTGTTCCACAATCAAGAAGTGCAATAAAAGAAACTATCTGCATAGAACTTACAGTTGCATATAACTGAGAATTTAGATATTGATGAATGAGTTAGATGGCATGAATGGCATTCACATGAGAGTCTAGTTATGAAAAAGCTATTTAAGAACATGATTTCAGTTCTTACATTAATATTTTGTTTTCTTAGCATATCATTCTTATTATTTTCCCTTCTAGTTACATGTGCTACCCATTTTATTTGTTGCTGCTGCTGGAAGTCTTCAAGTGATATTCTTTTTATTATTTGATAGATCTCTTTGTTGGTGACTTTGTAGCAAAAATCTATGGGATCTGATGATTGCCTTTAAGATTTAAACAAGTTATTCATTTGAAGCCATTTTTTTAACCATTTGTAATTATTGGTCTGAGAATAGAGGACTATATAGCTGATAATTTTGACATTTCTGAATGAGTTGGCTATCATGCATGTCATCCATACAAGACTCAAGCAAGGCTATTTAGGAACATGATTTGAATTTTGAGGTTAATATTTTGGTTTTGAAGCATGTCACAGTTATTATTTTCCTTCTTGTTACATGTGCTACTCATTTTATTTGTTGCCACTGCTGGAAGTCTTCAAGAGATGTTCTTTTTGTTAGAACTCTTTTTGACAGAACTCCTCATTGGTGACTTTGTAGCACAAGTCTATAAGATCTTATGATTGTTTTTTAGATTTTAACAATTTATTCATTTGAAACAATTTTTAATCATTGATTTGAGAAAATGGTTGTATATGGCAAAGAGTTTAGATATTGCTGAATGAGTTAGAGTCTGGATTTGATGAGGCTATTTAAGAACATGATATGAGTTCTTAGGTTAATATTTTGGTTTTGTAGCATCTTGTAGTGTTAGATAAAATTACTCCTGATGAAGTCTCTACTATTTTCAACTTTAGGTCTTATGCTGAATCTTTCATAACTGATCCATACGTCAAGAGATTTGAAGCTTATTACTTTTCAAGGAAGTGAAACTCTGTATCACATTAAATGAAGAAAACTAAAGAACATCTGAGTAAAGATGCATTCCTGGTCCTGGGCATCCGGCAGTAAGGAGATTAGGAGGTTGTGAAGAGCATGGATCCACCTCTTAATTGCTGTTGTTCCAGGTTCACCCTGACCTGGAGTGATAGCACCTGTTAGGGTCCCAGCTATGTGCAAATAGTTAACCCCCAAACTGGGGTCAAAAGACTATGAAAGTATAAAAATACACTTTTATAGAAATGTATACATAAAAATAGACTTTTATAGAAAAATATACATTTTTGAAGGAAAAATATTACTAACATTACATTTTTGAAGAAAAAATTATTACCATAACACATTTTTTAAGGAAAAAAATTCTCGACAAAACATTTTTGAATACAAAACTAAAAGTCATTTTCTAAAGTCAAAAATAAAAACAAAAACTTTTCATTAAAATATTACTAAATCAACCTTCTCACCATAACCAAATATTAAAAAAAAACCCACCTCTTTGGCATTAAATAACCCACAGGGGCTGATATGCCGTTAAACAAAACTCAAACACAAAGATGCATTCTAAAAACACTCAGTGGATGAAAATGTTAGATTGTTTGCCAGACTTTAACCCAGATGATAACTTTAAGGATTTTCTGAAGCGGTAACTTTATATTAAAAGATGGCAACTTACCTGCAAAGATGAAGTTTCATAAGCTATTCTTACTGCTGTGTTGTTTGTTTCATATGAATAAATACAACAGATGTTTCAAATTCATGTTATCACTCTTTCTACTACTGATGGAAATTTCCTTCCTTCCTGACTTTTTAAGATAATGTGGAAAATCAACATCTTGATTATATCATTATTTTCCCTTCTTGTTACATGAGCTACCCATTTTAGTTGTTACTCCTGCTGGAAGACTCCAAGTTTTGTGGTTTTTGGTATTTAGTAAAATTTTTTGCAACTACATAGTGCAAGTCGAGAACTTGATGAAAGATTTTCTTTTTTAAGATATAAATCAGGGGTAAACAACCCTTGGCATGCATCCCAAACATATACCCCAATCTGATAACATATACCCCAATCTGATAACATATACCCCAATCTGATAACATATATTACAAACAGATAACTTGTTTCTTGCGTGCAAAACTTATTCATTAGATTCCCTTTTTGACTTACTTTTATTTTTTCTTCTCTTTCATGTCTATCATTATCTCATGCATTTTTGTTTTTTGCCCTTTACAGATTGTGAAGAATGTCACGATCCTCAGCTAAAAAACAATGTCATTTAAACGAAGAGAACATCAGAAAACTTAAAAAATACTTGACTGAAAAATTTGACATGATTAAGAAAGACAATAAAATCTTACACATTCTCTGTTCTGAAACAATTGTTGGTAGGACTTCTTCAGGAAAGAGATATTTTGAAAGTGTTCATAAAAACCTAAGCAAAACTGAAGAGGAACAAAGAAAATTAATTTCTCATAAACTGACCAAGAACAAAAAAAATAAAATAAAAAAAAACTGGCTGATCATTTTATGAACTTCATTTTAGGTAGGCCCAGTTCCTATTTAGTTACTGCTAGTTTTGAGATTTCAAAAGATATTGCCCAACAAGGAATGCCACTCAGTGATGAGGAGTATATTGAAGATGCTTGGCTAGAATGTGCGCCTTTCCTTTTTGAAAATTTTTCAGAAAAGGAAAAGGTTATTCAGTGCATTAATAATTTGTCTGTGAGTAGGAAAATAGTTAAGGATAGGATAATTAAGTTTAAAATTAATAAAGCTGAACAAGTGAAAAAAAGTTGTCTTCAAGTAAGTTTTCTTCTATTTGTGTTGATGAAAGTACAGATATTACATCATCAGCTGATGTAACGAATATACATACACCTTGATTCCCCCTCACAGTAATATGATTGGCAGATGTCAGCCATAAATACAGACTACACCTATTAGAACGGCTATTGACTACAAAAAATTATATATATCATTAGATAACATACTGATGTAATGAATATGCATAAACCTTGGTTCCCCCTCACAGTAATATGATTGGCTAGCATCAACCATAAATACAGACTAAGGTGGGGTTGCCTAGGACAGCACCTACTGCATAAGCCAACACCTAAGCATACTGCATACGATAAATACCAGTCCATTACAACTACTTGTTAAATTGTCCTACCCGGTTACATTTGCCAAAACCACTTAGCTACATCGGATAATATATATATCCCTTTCCGGGATATAACATCAGCTTAGCTAGGCATATGTTTTTGATTTTGTAGGAGTGATGAGGTATGTGATGATTGACCTGAGCATACTACCAGGGCTGAAATATGTAAAGCAGTTGGGAACAAATTATCTACTCAACAAATTCCCATTTCAAAGGTAGCATCTGTCATGACAGATGATGCCCCCAGCATGCCTGATAAGAAGGCAGGATTTGTAAATCTGTTTGCAGAAAATGTTGGTCACCCACTGATAGGTTTTCACAGCATCATACATGAGGAGGATTTGTTTGCAAAAACTGGCCTAAAGGGAACTCCAGAAAGTGATGGAGGGAGTTATCAAGATTGTTAATAACATTTCTAGTTGGGTTTTAAATAAAAGACAATTTCAAATTTTACAGAATGAGGTATAATTTGTATATAAAGGACCAAAAATGTCTAACAATGTTTGCTAGTTTACCTGAGGTTTGATCCTGAAAGAATTTTTTGAATGCTTATATAAGGTAAAGCTTTGTTCAAATTTCCAATGAGGGTTTTACTAAGAATTGTTTGACATCAAGTGGGTTTGCAAACTGATGCTTTTTGCATACTTTTGTAAACATTTAAATGACTTGAATATTAAATTACAAGGCTTTAGTAAGACACTTGATGTTATGTTTGGTTATATAAAAACTTTTCAAATGAAACTAGTCAGTCAGTTAAATGCCATACAGGATACACGCTTTGGGTGATCATGTCTTGAAAGACTGACTGAGCAGAAGATTATCCTGCAGTAGGTTGCCATGGTTTTCTGTGGTAGATTGGTTGCCAGCCAAGGCTATAGAACCCAATTTGTCCTATTATTTAACCTATAACTGGAGGGAAGAGATAGATTAATACCTTTCTCAAGGATATTTGGGCATAAATGAATGCAAGGAATTCAACTGGAATTCGAACTCAGCTTCCCAATTTGTCGTTCTGAGTTGATATCCACTGCACCACGATGCACATAGAGATCTCACAAATGTTAGATTTAGATACATTACAAATCTAAAGCAGTACCTCAATGATCTCCCAAAAGATGTCAGAACAGATCACCAATGTCTTCAAAAGCTGTTTCTAAACATCACCAAATCAACTCCTGAGCAGTTCTTCACAAGAT
Organism: Ascarosepion bandense; assembly: GCA_037127315.1. NCBI lineage: Eukaryota > Metazoa > Mollusca > Cephalopoda > Sepiida > Sepiidae > Ascarosepion > Ascarosepion bandense. The sequence continues at coordinate 100,005 of JBBBDQ010000632.1, forward strand.
TCCATAAATTTAAAGAACTAGAAGCAACAGCAAAATTCATTAAGTTTCAAACCAGTATCAAACTGGAAGAACTAAACTTGCAAATGTTTTTATGGATAGACATGGATGATTTTGAAAGGAAGTTGATTGAATTTCAGAGTAGCTTAATTTGGAAGCAGAAATTTGTTTACCTTAGAGTTGACTGAGAAAATATTGAAAAGTAGCAATTAGAGATGGGATTATCAGAGAGAAATGAAAGAAACCAAATATTAAGGACTTGGAATATCATTCCAGAAAATTTCGTCTGCATAAAAAAACATGCAACAGCGTTACTATACATCTACATATGCTTGTGAATCAGTAATGAACTTTGTTAAATCTCATAACAGAAGCTTGACAGATGAAACTACAAAAGTTAAGCAACATCAAGACTGTTATGTATTTAGATGGATGACAACTTGAAAATACCAGGTGCTGTAAGCTTAGATATGCAGACAGTGGAATAGATAATGACTTAAAATTGTAGATCGGAGAGCCAAGTTCCAATTCTTGTTGGGTTTGTTATATTCACTTATGCACAAATACCCTTGGGAAAGTTATGAATCTGTATCGTCTATCCCATCTATGGGTTAACTAGAAAGACTTGTATCACTAAAACTGTTATTATCTCAAAAACAAAACTGCATACAAAACAGTTAAATTTTGGCATTAAATAACCCATAGAAGTTGACATTTCCCTAAGCAAAAAACAACCAACCAACGAAAGTAACTAGTAGTACATGCATATATCTCAAGGTTACTAAATATAAACCTGATATAAAATCTGTCATCAGTGATGAAGCAGCAGAAGTCCTACTGATAATACATAAAAAGAGGCAATGTTTTCTGCCTTGAGTTTTATCTGATGTTTTCTTTTGAAAGCAGTAAAGGTTCAGGGCTGTTTAAATGTAATTTTGAAGGTAAATAAGTAGATTTTGCATTTTTTTATACATCATTTATAAGGGATTTAAAATCAGTAAAAGATTATTTTTAATTACATTTTACCGTGTTTTAGTCATAAAAATGTATAACTGAGAAAAAATTGTGATTGATTAAGCAAACTAATAACAGTGTGAACTTACTGTGTTAATCTTAATAATAGTGACTTTAAATTGCGTAAGTATGAACGACAGTTACATTTATATTTACAGGGTAATGAAAAATATCATAAAGTAACTATCTCATAAAAACCTGTCATAATTTTTTTAATTCAGTCAATTTTACATGGTTTACATAATTTCTTACTATACAATTGGAGATAGACTAAACTATCGCCCGGTTCACACTCCACCCATGTCTATTGAACAGGTGAAGAGGCTCATCCCTTGTTTCCTGTTTAGGATGCGGTTTCCAGTTTTCTCTTTTCCAATCTTCAACCTTTTTTTTTTTCAATTGGAGTAGATAGAATAAACTATCGCCTGGTTCACACTCCACCCACGTCTATTGAACAGGTGAAGAGGCTCATCCCTTGTTTCCTGTTTAGAATGCGGTTTCCGGTTTTCTCTTTTCCAATCTTTTCACTCCTATGTAGCCCCCTGCACATCAGTGGCGTTACCGCCTTGCTCGGGGTGATATGAAAAAACAATATCTTTAAAGCTCTAGGGTGGATTTTTTTACCATTTAAAAAGTTTTTCATAGACTTAAGAATTATCAAATAACATGTTTTCAAAAAGGTTTTGGTTGGCACATGGAAAAATTTAGATAATTCCATAAAAACATTTTGGTTTCATTTGACTAATTTGTCATACTGCAAAATATTAGATAAAAACAATGCTTATTATGAACACTGAGGGTTTTCTAACTTATGACTAAATTTTGACTAGACAAATATAAATTCATTATGTATAAACATATGAATTTAAAAATAAAAGCAAACAGGCCAGACATTATTGTTAAAAACCAGAAGGAGAAAACTTGTCTATTAATTGATATGGCTTGTCCAGCGGATTGTAACATAGCAACCAAGGAATTTGAAAAACTGTCAAAATATAAAGACCTGGAAATTGAAATAGAAAAAATGTGGAAATTGAAAACAAGAGTTGTACCAGTGATAGTAGGTGCACTTGGAATGATAAAAAATGGAACAAAACAACACATTGAAAGAATCCCTGGAAACCCCAGCTTAAGAGATATACAAAAAATTGTCTTATTAAGTACAGCCCACACACTAAGGAAAATGTTATCTATGTAATGCTGGGGATGATAGGGAAGATAGAAAAACATGAAATGGAGTCATAACAACACACCACTACCTGCCTTAGGTCTCCCCGCAGACTTGGTTGGTAGTGAGACCAAAGCAGAAATCGAAATATGATGAAAAATGACATAATAATAATAATAATAATAATAATATATATATATATATATATATATATATATATATATAAAAGAGGAATTAACCATACCAACTTACCTGGTACATTTTTGAATTGGGTAGGAACCCAAATCATCTCTTAGTTGCGTCTCTGTCCTCAAAGACAGAGTGTGGCTCAGTTGTGGCTTCGTCCGCGAGGACAGGGTCGCAGCTGAGAAAAATTACACTGAAAGATGCCTGACCCCGGGGAACAGTGTCCTGCAGCCGCACTACCCCAGAGGGGTAGACTGAGTGCTCATCACCGGTGCCAGCTCAACCAGCAGTTGAGGGGACCAAGGAATTTTTTGTCCTTGTGCCCGTTCGTATGCAGTCGGGTCTGCACCTTAAAAAAGATCTTGTGTCACATCTCGCTTCAGTGGGGGAGTAGGGTAAATATCATGAATCATACCAACAAGAATTTTCTGAGGTGAAGTTATTGTGTAAGTGGAAGTATGTTTCTCAACATCTGCATTGGTGGAATGATAGGTAAATATACATAGTACCAGCTGGAGTATTTTTGAAATTAATATTAATAGGGTCCTATTCTGCCAGGCAATACCTCTGCATCAGGAGTGGGCTGAAGTCAATTTCTGGTGCTTGTTATTAATACTTATCATTCTCATTACGGTTACCAAATATTCAGGTGGTATAATAAATAATGGCTTGAAACTGTTAATCATAGAGCCAAGTTCCAATTCCAGAAGTGGAATGAATATATCGGCTCTCTAGCTGTATCTACTACTAAGAAAGTTAGCTCCCTGTGAAAGTTTTTTGCGTCAGAATCCATTATGCACATTTATAAATCTACCATTCATCCTTACATTGAACAGTGTTGCCATATCTGGTCAGAAGCTCCTTCTGTTCATCTCGAGGTCCTCAACATAATCCAAAGAAGGATCTGCAATGTAATCGGTCCTGACTTGGCATCCTGATTTCAGTCACTTTCTCACCGATCTGATGTGGCTTCCTTCTGTCTTTTCTACAAATATTTTCATGGCAATTATCCTGATGAGCTTTTTTCCCTAGTACCTAGTTCACATGAATTTAAGCATGATGCTAGATTGGCATGTAATTCCACCCTTTTACCATTGAAATAGTTAAATGCAACTGCTACTTCTACTCAAATAGTTTGTTTTCTCACCCTTCCCACCTGTGGAGCTCCCTTCTGTTTACTTGTTTCCCTGATATCTACAATCTCCCAAAATTTAAATGCAATGTCAGTTGCCATCTTCTATCTTCTTGAATCCCATTCATTTTTTATCTTTTCTTCAATACCCCTTATACCCAGTCTTATACTCATTGTATCCCCCCTGCACACTAATGGCTGTTCTGCCTTGCATAGGGTAAAATGATTAAAAAAAAAAAATCCTGTATCTTGTATCCCAAAGCAATGTTTAACACTGTACCATTCATTTTAAATCTTCTGTCACATCCATTCTCAGAAATTGGTATGAAAACTCAGTAAGTACATACTGACATCGACAAAAAAAAGTCAAATGTGACTGACGCATTTTCTTTCATAAATCTAACAATATTTTTACTTCTGTTTATAAATATATGTTGCAAAATATTTTATTTAAACATGAAACAGACTGTTGCTGCTCAGCATTAGCCTTAGTGTTCATTTTATCTTCCCAATCATAATTAAAACATTGTGTATTTATTTGTGTGAGTATATATATATAGTCATCCGGAGACAGATCTGTTTTGCTGTATCACAGCTCATCAGTACAGTTAGACTCCGATCGCCTTTTATATATATATATCTCCAGTCACGCTCATGGAGAAAGAGAGACAATAGCAAGGCAGCATCAGCTCAGTTCATTCCCTTTACTACCAGTTATTAAACTTTACTACCAGTTATAAAAGCATGTGCTTGATCTTTAATAGTGTTTTATTATTATTTCATTTTTTTTACAATAATAATGTTGTTGAGTAGTGAACAATATATATATATGTATATATATATATATATATATATATATATATACTCTATTATAATAAAGACCATTGTATATATATATAATGGACTCTCTCCATCGAATTCCACATAAGAGGATCTGACAGCCTAATTGCTTCAGTTATGAAACCAAGGTAAATGACTAGAAGACCCACACAAGTGATTCGATTAAAGTGGTGAAGGCTTGTGCAGAACATCCACACTTTTCGGAACTATTGATACACTCAGTGCATATAAATGCCACAGAAGAAGCACACAACAGAACTCAGGCTTTCAATTATCCCACAACAGGTTGCTACGACCTGCTGTGGTAGACTGGTTGCCAGCCAAGGCTATAGAACCCAATCTGTTTTGTTATTTTAACCCATGACTGGAGGGAAGGGACGGATTAATACCTTTCCCAAGGGTATTTGCACATAAGTAAATGCAAGGCATTTAACTGGAATTCAGACTCGGCTCAATATATATTTACGCTCTCACACCCCAATTGAACACACTGGAAAAATGGTAGACTTTGAAAAACAGTAGCTACTCTTGCATCTACACATCATTCATTCAGCAATGAATTAGAAGACTCTCAGCTATTAAGCATGTGTATAATGATAATGTACATGCTAAAATGTCTGCCTCCTTCTACCGAACGCTCATAACTCAGAGGTAAAATCACTGACTAACACCAAGTCAATCAGGTTTCAATCCTGGTGTAATATAACAATCTGGCCCCACCCGAGGAAGTGATGCAAGCGATGGTGTTTCCCGTCGGTGAAGGGGGCAGCGAAACGACAAGACAGGTGTTTGTGAAATACATCCTATCGAGGCCGGAGCGGATGTCGTTTGACCTTATTTCCGACAATGGCGGAAATGACTACGGAGGCAAACAGAACAGGTGTCTCTGGGAATTACGTGGGCGTTGCGTGGGCGAGGCAAAACCGGAAGGAAAGTCCCGGTTCTAGAAGACTATATAAAGACCTCGACACACGGATTCGCTAGCAGAGAACGGCCAGTGGAAGCAGAGAAACACCACAGGCAAGACTACACTCCCGTCAACCCATTCTGTGTGCGCTCACACCCTTCCATTCTCTATTCCACACGGTTCATCGTCATTAATAAAAATATAACCTTATATTTTTATATATGCGTGTTTGTTGTTTTGTCATCGTACGGCGATATATAACACTGGGTTAAAAGCAATCGGATGTACAACCATACTGATGAGCTGTGATACAGTGAAACAAATCTGTCTGTGTATGACTATATATATATATATATATATATATATATATATATATATAATACTCTCAAATATTTTGTCATCATTTTTGACAGTAGAAGTACAGTCATATATATCGTTTCCTACAGTTTCTTTTCTCACACATCCTACCTGTGGAATTCCCTTTCATTCCTTCCCTGATAACTACAATCTTCAAAAATTGTATTGTAAAATTAACTATCATCTTTTATTTTCTTGAATTCCATTCATCTTTTGTCTTTTTTTTAATCCTTCTTATACTCAATCTTTCTTCTTTTGACTCTCTCCAAGTACATAGTGGCATTATCGACTTTTCGTTTCTTGGGGTGAAATTATATATATATATATCCAAAAGAAAGTGGCTTGATGGCAAAATTCCAAAGAAGATCTTGTAAATCTTGAATTTTTATAAATTATATATATATATATATATATATATATATATATATTACCAGCCATAATTATTAGCCCCCTCCCAGTATTTTAAAAAATGATGTATTTCATCCTATTTTTGGTATTTATTGCCAAGTGAATAATTCTAAATGAAAATAGAATGGTTCTTTTGTTAATGTTGCACAGTAACATGTGCATCAAATGAATTTATAAATATTTAATAATTACTTGTAATACAGTTTCATCAATGAAAGAATGAAAAAAATTTAGGGCAATTTGGACGAGTTCATCTTTGCTTTCTTGCCTTGTAAAATTTTGCAAAGTAATTATAACAAAAGAACCATTCTATTTTAATTTAGAATTATCCACTTGACAATAAATACCAAAAATAGTATGAAATACATAATTTCTTTTAAAAAAACTGGGGTGGCCTAATAATTATGGCCGGTATTGTATATATATATATACTTTCCGGTGTATAGGACTTAAACAGATTTCAACATAAAATTTGGTGTGTAGAGAAAAGTGCATGTTATACTCTAACAAATATGGTATTAATAAGTTAAGCTTAGTTTGAGTCACCCAATGAAAATCTAGTGCACTTGAATTGATCTGTGAACCAATTTTGCGAACCATAACATCAGAAGGTGTCAAGATGTTAATGAATATGCTGAAGAGAGTATTTATTTTTTTAATTGTTTCACCTTTTTTCCTTTTTATGTCTTGCTTATTCAGATGTGATAAAATAATAAGCAATAAAGCTGTAAAATCCATTTTTTAAAATAAGGCTTGGATCACAAAAGGATAATCTGTCACTGACTTGCAGCAATTTTGTTCTAGTTCCTTTGTAGACACTGATTGACGACCTAAAAGTAGACCAACCCCACACAACCCTTTTATTTATTGTAAACTATTCAAGGCCTATACTCTGGGTAAATTGTCCGTCAGTTTATGTGTTCTGAAACTTTACCCACAAATTAAAGAAAAAAAATTGCACTGAATATTGAAGTTAAACATACAAAGAACAGATCAGATAAAAAAAAAGAAAAAGAATTTGAGGATATCTGTGCCATTTTGCAAACCATTCATTATTTATTTATTGATTATAATTTGTGAAAACTCTGTGTTTCTTAATGAAGCAATATTCATTTTATGTATTTATTTAAGTATCAATATGTTTTTGAACATTTTGCTCCAGTTTCTTTGTTCAATTTCTTATTTGAAAAATAATTTCTGCATGAAAAGCTGACAATCAGTCATGGTTGAAGAAGTGGCGCATTAAACTAAAAAAGAAATACAATGATTTCTCCCAGGCTTTTGAAGGCAAAAAAAAATCAGTTTAATATAAGAATAAATGCAGGAAATAAACTATAAAATGACAGATGAATTTTGCAAATCAAAATAAGAAATGTATACAAAATGTACAGCATGAAGGAAAATAATGGATAAAAATAAAATAATTATTAAAAAAAATCAATTTTAAATTGTTCATTTAATGAAACAGAAGAGAGAAACTTTTTCGATTTATCTTACTAAAAAAATCTATCTGGTTAAAACTTGAAAAGGCACTGATATAGTTTTTTGTTTGTTTTTTTTTTGTTTTTTTGTCAGCTTTACAACAATAAAATCAGCCAAAAATCACTGCTTTCATACCCTCAATTTTTCAAACCACGGCCATAATGGTTAAAGTGGGTAAAAAAAAACTCATGGAAGAAAAGTGATAACTTGGGCTTGCGAATAGAGAAAATGCTAAACAGAAAATACATAATGTTTTAATTTAAAATAGGTAAAATTTTTTTAATAAAAATAAGTAATATTTTAATTTATTTAATATATCTTAACAAAACAAATGTTTAATTATTATTAAATTAGGAATATTTTAATAAATACTGACAACAGGATACATGTTGTCTTATTATTATCCCCTCTATGACCAGGTGTGGTCACTGCACAGTGAAGTACCTGACCAGTTTACTCTATATGTTTTGGTTGTGCACCAATATCTTTTGAGAACCATTTTTACTCTCCATTAACATGGCTAATGCTTACATCTATGAGAACAGCGCTTTACCACTTCTTGTACTCATGTTTTTTACTGATAGGAAGCTGAGTGACTATATTGAATCAATTGTTATGTCTGCTGCTAAGAAGTTTGGTTCACTGTGTTGTACCAAATAATTTTCCCCCTCAGAATCCATCTTCCACATTCATAAATTTACCATTCATCTGTGCACTGATTATTGCTGTCATATCTGGTCTGGTGCTCTGGCTACATATCTCAACAAAATCCAAAGAAAGGTCTGTAATGTTACTAGTCCTGACCTGGCATCTCAACTTCAGTCACTTTATCACCACCATGACAGGACTTTCCTCTTTCTATAATTGTTTTCTGGTCCTGGGTATAATGGTAAACTGAATCCAGCAGCATGGCCTCTGATTGAGAGGTTGTGAGTAGAATGAAACCACCTCTTAATTGCTGTTGGTTCCAGGTCAACTCTGATCCAGAGTGGTAGCACCAGTTAGGGTCCCAGCTATGGGCAAATAGTTAACCCCTAAACTGGGGTCAGAACTCTATGAAAGTATAAGAATAGACTTTTATAGAAATATACACATAAAAATAGACTTTAATAGAAATATATACATAAATACAGATGTTTTATAGAAAAATATACATTTTTGAATGAAAAATATTACCAACAATATATTTTTGAAGGAAAAAGATTATTACCAGCAATATATTTTTTAATACAAAACTTGAAAACATCTTCAGTTTTCTAAAATAAAAAATTAATTTTTCATCAAAATCTGACTAAATCAACCTGCTCACTATAACCAAACATTAAAAACAAATTCCTTAAAACACCACCTTTTTGGCATTGAATAAACCACAAAGGTTGATCTAATCTAAACTTAATAATAAATGAAACTTTGTCTGTGTCTGTGTGTGTGTGTATCCGTTACCTATAGACTCTGAAACGGCCTGAACCGATTTTCTTGAAAATTTACACAGTTGTACTATAAGCATCTGCCAGTGTTCTTAGCTAGGTTTTGTGTCAAGGTACCCCCGATAAATATCAAAAATCAATAATTGAAAAAATCAGGTTATAGAAGGAGTTTTCCGATTTTAATCAAATTTGATACACTCATAGACAAAGACATAAGAAACGATATTCAGAAGTTTCAAGGTTGCAGTTCTTACAGTACTGCAGAAAATTGATAATATATATATATATATATATATATATATATAAAAGGCAAGATGTTTGTGTGTGTGTCTGTTTATCTGTCTGTATGCCCTTTATACAAATCCACAATTTTTATCTGATTCTCACCAAACTTCACACAAATATTCTTTAGGCAGAGTCTGAGCTCCAAGACCATGGATTAGTTTTAAAGCTTTCATTACACCCGAGCAACGCCGGACTATACTGCTAGTATGCCATAAAACAAAACTCAAAACTCAATAATTGTTTTCATGAAAATGATTATAATGAATTTTCCTCTTTGACACCTTTAAGTGTACGATTGTATTGGCTACTAGGTCTCATCATTTTACTGCTAAAATAAGTAGATGTAATGGTAAGTTTTAGTTTCTTTTCTCACACATCTCACCAAGGGAACTCTGTTCCATTTTTTTGCTTCTCTGCCACCTACAATCTTTAAAATTTAAATGCACCACCCACTGCCATCTTCTGTCTTCCTGAAACTTGTACTTTTATTGTCTTTTCTCCTCACTAACATCCTTGCATTCTCTTTTGCTTCCCATTACTCCCTTGTGTCTTAGTGGCATTACTGCTTAGCTTGAAGTGAAATCATTAAAAACAAAATCATCTTCCAGTTCACTCAATGATGCTGTTAGCACATTTTCCCCTCCATTTGCTTCTTCTTCTTCTTTTGCTTAAGGGTTTTATCAAATTGATTTTGCCCCAAGCAAGGCATTAAAGTCACTAAAACACAAGATGTTACTGGGTATGGAAGAGTTGTTACGTGTTACGTGTTACGTGTAACAAAAGAAAAAAAAATTTTGATTAACCAAAACTCAGAGATAAAATAAAAATAAATATTTAATTTACAATAAACACAAAATGATATATATACAAAATTTACAATTTTTTACATTCAAAACAGAAACGTAGAGTTTACTACAAGCAGGTGAAGTGTTAGGAAGGGGAAGGAAGGAATATCTTTACTCAGTTAAGTTAAAGAAGCAGTTTAAGTGCTACACTTTTTGGAAATCCTTAAATATGTATATAAAGAATAATTTCCAGCATGGTCAATGTAAGAGTCAAAATTATCTATTTACCCATATATAACCATGAGGCTCTTCTCTTGGTTGCCAACTTTTCTTAGAGATTCTTGTGGCTGGATGCACAGATCCACAGATCCACGAATCGGGCCGGAGTTGATAATGTCAGCAAATCCTGTTAACAACTAACTACTCTCTTCCCAAAGCCTATTTTTATAAGGGCTAACACCTAATTTGCATATTCTAGAATCATTTAGAATTCTCTAGATTTTACTCGGATGTTCTCTAACATTCTAGCATCTTCCAAATCTACTATTTCTAATTTCCTTATTTTACGACTACTTCATGAATTAAAACTTTTTTGTAATAACAGGTAGAACTCAATAGAATCCTTTACTACAACTTTTTAGACATTATTAATATTATTTTTATATATAAATGCATCCTTGTAACAGAATTAAAAACAGAAACATCGCTAAGAAGTAAGAACAAAAGAAGAGAAATCTGGAAGACTGTAGATAACAATTGATATTGAATTCAAATTTTTACAGATTAAAGTTGGCTGAAAAGTATGGAGCCAGAAGGGAGTTCCATAAGCAAGATGTGAGAGAAAAGAAATTGTTAACACAGAATTTATGGTTTGATCTAGCTTATTCAACTGTAAATTGATGAGACCTAATTATCAGTCTGGTACAGCACTTAAATTCAAATGGTCTAGGCATAATAGTGAATAGTGCAACAGTAGAATTACCATGAAAGTATTTATAGAAAAGGCACAGCAAACCAACCTTACAGTTGTGGAAAAGTGTCTGAAGCTGAGATGTCAGAACAGGGCTAATAATATATTGCTGATTGTTCTTTGGATTTTATCAAGGATCTCAAGGTAAATATCAGGGAAACTGGCCCATATGCGGCAACAATTTTTAAATAATCATATCGCCCCAAGCAAGGCCACTGTTTTGCAGGGGGTTACATAAAAGAAAAGTTATGAAAAAGAGTGACAAGTTATAGGGGAAGCATGAGTGAACAGTAGAGTTATAAATATATAAGATAAATGGTGGTACCTTGTCAGATGTTAATGAAAACATTCTTGGCTCCTATGACATGTTCATACCATTTCTTTGCTCATGCTGGTATCTTGTAGGATGGTAGTGAAAAGATTCTTGGCTCCTATGACATGTTCATACCATTTCTTTGCTCATGGTGGTACCTTGTCGGATGGTAGTGAAAAGATTCTTGGCTCCTATGACATGTTCATACCATTTCTTTGCTCATGGTGGTACCTTGTCGGATGGTAGTGAAAAGATTCTTGGCTCCTATGACATGTTCATACCATTTCTTTGCTCATGCTGGTACCTTGTAGGATGGTAGTGAAAAGATTCTTGGCTCCTATGACATGTTCATACCATTTCTTTGCTCATGGTGGTACCTTGTCGGATGGTAGTGAAAAGATTCTTGGCTCCTATGACATGTTCATACCATTTCTTTGCTCATGCTGGTACCTTGTAGGATGGTAGTGAAAAGATTCTTGGCTCCTATGACATGTTCATACCATTTCTTTGCTCATGGTGGTACCTTGTCGGATGGTAGTGAAAAGATTGTTGACTCTTATGATGAGTCTCTACCATTTTAATGTTCTCTTTTTGATGGTTAAAATATTAATTTCTTTGTAACTTTTTTTACGGTCAAAAAGAAATTATGATCTTTTCCTATCCTAACATGTCTCTTTTGAGACATGATCGCCCAAGCGTGTTTCACGTATGGCACTTAACTGACTGACTGACTTACACTAATCAAATTGAAAAACACAGGCCTTTTCAACCCTTCAACTTCTATACTCAGGGATGTAATGTTGCAAGACTCTAGCTGCTCTATCATTATTTCCATGGAAAATATCTTGATAAGCTATATTACCTATTTCCACTAGTTCAGAGCTCAGACCTGCAATGGCATATACAGGAGTAAACCATCAATATTTCCGTCATATTCCATTGGTAAGAAAGAAGTTCCATTTGTGAAACTTTTTCCTAAGAGTCGCTGTTTTCTGAGACAAACTCCCAAGTGTATGCTTTCCTGAACACTGCAATCTTCATCTCTTCATGTCTAGGCTCAATCATTATCTATCCTACATATCCTCACAATATGCGCTTACTCCTCTTTGCTATATTTATGCAATAACCTGATTTAGCAAACCTCTATTCTTGAGTGGCTCTTGGGGCTTAAAAAAGTGAACAATTAGAAAAAAATGACACTAGAGTAAAAAAGACAGACATTAGTTTGGTTTAAACTAGGGTAAAAATGGTTGTCATTAGTGTATATAAGAGTTTTATTGTTTTTATAATTGTTTAATTCCAAACAAGGCAGTACTGCTACTGACGTGCAGGAGGGTTACAGTGAGAAAAGAGAGAAAGAAAAGAAAAATAAGAGAAGAAAAAAAAGTAAAAGAGAACAAGGTAGGGGGGAGGTTGAAAAAAAGATAAAAATCAAGGTGATAGAAGATGGCAACTAATGTTGCACTTAAACTTTTGGAGATTGTAGCTATCAGGGAAGCAAGTAAACAGAAGGGAGTTTCATAGGCGAGAAGTGCGAGAAAAGAAACTAGTAGAGTAGAAGTGACAGTTACATTTACCTATTTTGACGGTAAAAGGTGAGACCTAACTGCCAATCTAGTAGCATAAGTAAATTCATATGGTAAGAGTACAAAAGAATGAAGGCAGTCAGAAGAGAGTCAAAAAATTGTAGGCATAGTTTCGATGGCAATGGTGTATCTTTGTTCCTGCATTTTTTTTTTTTTAATAACCTATGTATCAAAAGTATGGTTCTTCTCTTGACACCATTGTTACTGAATACACTTTTCATTACCTCGGCAATGTGTGTTTTTAAGATTATAAAAATTTGTGAACCAAAGACAATGCGACATTTATTATTTACGATTTATAAAGATTTCTTAGTTACCATTTCAAAAAAAGATATTTTTCAAAAGAAATCTTTTTAGTCAAAATTTTATTGAGAAAAACAAAATTATCAAAATATGTAAATCAACTACAATGTAATAGTTATTACTTACCATTTTATAAACAACTATGAAAACGTATTTTTTATTCATAATTTTATAAAAATATCAATGAATTATAAATTTTTTTTGCCTTTTAAAACAATAAACATTAGGCCATTTTTCATTTTCATGCCCTCAAAAAAGTGGTGTCAAAAGGATGATTTTCTCTTGACACCGCTATTATTTTAATTACCTTCACTCCTCAGGGATGTTTATTGCGTTAAAAAGTGATAATTAGAGTTTTTGAGTTTTGGGTTTTGTTTAATGGCATATCAACCTCTGTGGGTTATTTAATGCCGAAATGGTGGGTGTTTAAGGTAATATTTTTAATGTTCGGTTACAGTGAGAAGGTAGATTTAGTCAGATTTTAATGAATTTTTTTTGTTTTTATTCTTTTATTTTAGAAAACTGAAAATGTCTTCTAGTTTTGTATTAAAAAATGTTTTGCTGAGAATATTTTTCTTCAAAAATGTGTAATGGTAATAAATTTTTCTTCAAAAATGTATTGTTGGTAACATTTTTTCTTCGAAAATGTATATATTTCTATAAAAGTCTATTTTCATGTATATATTTCTATAAAAGTCTATTTTTATACTTTCATTTGAAAGTTTGACCCCAATTAACTTTTTACCCATAGCTGGGACCCTAACAGGTGCTACAACCGCGGGTCAGGGTGGACCTGAGAACAACAGCAATTAAGAGGTGGTTCCATGCTCCTCACAACCTCCCAATCAGAGGCCTTGCTGCTGGATGCAGTTTACCGTCATGCCCAGGACCTTGATAATTAGAATTGTCATAAAACCTAAACACATGAAAGTGAATTCATACGTTTTATTTATTCTTGAGAATTCTAATCATTACTTTTTAAGACAATAAACATTGCTGAGGAGTAACGATAGTTTAAATAATAGTCAGTCAGTTAAGTGCCATACGTGATACACGCTTTGGGCGATCATGTCCCGAAAGACACATGACTGACTGGGCAGAATATTCCCCTGCAGTCGGTTACCATTACTTTCTGTGGTAGACTGGTTGCCAGCCAAGGCTATAGAATTCAATTTCCCTTATTATTTAACCCACAACTGGAGTGAAAAGACGGATTAATACCTTTCCCAAAGGTATTTGTGCGTAAGTAAATGCAATGAATTCAACTGGAATTCGAACGCGGCACTCCGATTTGTCGTTCCTAGTCGATATCCTAAAATAATAGAGGTGTCAAAAAAATAACCGTCTTTTTGACACAGCTTTTTTTTTTCTTTTTTGCAGATATAAAGGTTAAACACTGTTGGTTCCCTTTACATTAGATTCTAAAAATAAAAATAGACATATTTCTGGTTTAAACGTGAGTCAAATGAGTTGACATAGACCCAGTTTATACTTAAGTCTATAAGTATACAACCAGAGGTGACCCCTTTAAGGAGGTCTTCTTTTTTGCAAGAGACAAGGTTGGTGTATCCTGAGCTCTATCTATACGGAAAATAACAGCAGATTTCTGAACCAACAAGAACTGTACAAAAGAAAAATATTACAAATGAAGAAGAAAAAAACAACAGATGTTCACGGACTTAAAAAATGTCCATGGAGCAGTGGTTAGTTAACAGTTGTCAAACTTCAAAAGTTTGAGCTTTGTTTGATTTTACATCTTTTAAAATGTATCTGAAGACCTCAGTACAAGAAGGTACTTTCCGCCATGTATGTGAACATCAGTAAAGCATAACACTGTATTCCCCAAACCTTTCTCTATCTGGAAACTAACTAGATTGTATCATCAGGTACTTGCTACAAGATATAAATTCCTATAGTTCACAATGATATCAAATACGTTTTTCCCTGACTGTGCAGGCTCAAGCTGAGTGTTTATGTAGAAAGTACCTTCCTCCACACCCCGGTAGCATATTTTTATATTATTAATTTCTTTGTCTGTATATTATGGTTGTTATCTAACTAGTAATAATCTATAATGATGACTTTTATGACATCTCAGATTATTAATTCCCCCCACAACCACACACACACACACACACACACTTCAAAATAGTTTTTTCGTGAAAATTGATTAGTGTATTTATGTGCAAGAATATGTTTGCCATGAAACATATTTCAAACCTTTAATGTCACTATTTTTTTGTTGAAGAGTTTTGTTTTGGTGGTGCTCGGTTGGCGATGTACGTGTAAAGTTTTTTTTGCTTCAAAATGCCACACAGCTTTACTTTTTTGTAAGTGTTCGTATGTTAACGTAAATGCTTTTAACTTTCTTTAAAAAAAAAAATTGATTTACCTCAAATGGATCACATTATGACATTTCGTAAGTCGACAATATTAAACACCATTTTCTAATTTTTTCGGGTTTTTTTTTTGTTCTTTTGTTCTTCCTTTGTGGCAGAAAGTATCTTCTAATTCCAAACGCCTCATTTTAATTTTTATTTTAAGAAGTCAATTTGGCTTTCAAATTGTTATTATGGCTTTCAAATAGTTATTATTCACTGAGAAATATGAAATTGTTGACTTATATATTTTTGACTAATAATAATAATAATAATAACAATAATAATAAACTTGTCTATTAATTGATATGGCTGAGAACTATGAAATTGTTGACTTATATGTTTTTGAATAATAATAATAAACTTGTCTATTAATTGATATGGCTTGTCCAGCGGATTGTAACATAGCAACCAAGGAATTTGAAAAACTGTCAAAATATAAAGACCTGGAAATTGAAATAGAAAAAATGTGGAAATTGAAAACAAGAGTTGTGCCAGTGATAGTAGGTGCACTTGGAGTGATAAAAAATGGAACAAAACAACACATTGAAAGAATCCCTGGAAACCCCAGCTTAAGAGATATACAAAAAAAAATGTCTTGTTAAGTACAGCCCACACACTAAGGAGAACTTTGTCTAGGGATGATGGGGAAGATAGAAAAAACATGAAATGGAGCCATAACAACACGCCACGACCTGCCTTAGGTCTTCCCGCAGACTTGGTAGGTAGTGCGACCATAAGCAGAAATCGAAATATGATGAAAAATGACAACATTATAATAACATGCAATTCCCAGCTAATTTTGAAAAAACCCAAACACGTTAATATCCTGTAGCCTCTAACTTGATCAATTTTTTACCATCGATTTAATTTGACGAATATTTTTTTTTAATTTGACGAATATTTTTTTTTAATTTGACGAATATTTTTTTTTAAATTAGAGTTTAAGAAGAATATAGAAATTACGAAAACCGTTTTTTTTTTATTCTTGATATACTTTTCGCATAAAAATGAGTCAAACAGCACACAATCAGCAATTGCTACTCGTAACAACAATTCAGCAGGTCTTTGACATCTGTCAACGTCTATGATTACATGTTAGGACTTAGAAATCATCTTCGTAGACACGCCAGGTATTCAGCAGGCGGACAATGATTCATTATATTTCTGGCAACATTTTTAGGCAGAAAATAATAAATAAGCAAAAGAAAGTTTATATTTATAATCTGAATAATTAAGAGGTTTAAGTTGCATTTTTAAATATTTAATTTAATAGTGACAACCAGTTTTTATTTGGAAAACTTGGAAATGTGTTAAAGGCATATATACAAGGTCAAAGACTGAAAAACCTATTTCAGTACATTCATATTCCATTTCAAAATATTTTCTTATCAACTG
The DNA here is from genome assembly GCA_037127315.1 of Ascarosepion bandense. Classification (NCBI taxonomy): domain Eukaryota; kingdom Metazoa; phylum Mollusca; class Cephalopoda; order Sepiida; family Sepiidae; genus Ascarosepion; species Ascarosepion bandense. The sequence goes on from JBBBDQ010000632.1 coordinate 116,941, forward strand.
ATTAGTATGTTGAAGACATTAAGCTTATTTTCTTTTTCTTGTATGCACAAAAAACAACTTTCAGTTGCTATGTGATCGCCAGTAGGCCATGGAAAATGTTGCTGGCAATAAATAAATAAAATTTTAAATAAATTTTAAAAATTAAATTTTTATAGCATTTCGTCAAAGAAAATAATTCATTAATATTTCTGTTGAAACAGTCTTCTCCATGACTAAAAATAATTTGCCTAAACAGATTTTTCTCGGTAGTAGCAAATGGAAAACGCATATTTATTTATCGTATATGAAAATAAACAGTTATGAGAAAAATGAGGTGGTGATTTTTAAGGTGTTCGACATTTAGTGATTTGAAATTTTTTTTATAAGTGCAATAGTTTCCTTTTGGTTTGAACCAAAAAGAAAGAGAAATTATTTGATTAACTTGAACTGTAATAATAACAATATGCTAAAAATTAGGAATTTGTTTAAAAAATTGCCCACACTTGGTGAATACTAAGTTTTATCGTCAAAATCTTTACGTAATTATTAAGAGGTTAGAACAGTGTTTCATTATTATCATTTTATTAAATATTGATAAAACACTTTGCTCTTTCCTCATCTTTTGTTTAAATTTTAATGTCTTTTTGCAGTGAAAGGGACATTGATTTGGAAATTCTTGCAAAAATCAAATAATTGTCGGATTTCAATGAAAATGATTCTTGTTCTTGAGAATGATACCATAATCTGTGATTACCATTTGACACTGAAATTGATTTGCTAACTGACTTCAAGAGTGTAGGTATAATCACACGTCTACGTCGCAATAGAACGTGACACAAGATGGGAGTTTAATATGTGATTTCCAGAAAGCCGTAAAAGAATTACACAAGCCCTCTCGGCACTTCCCATTTTGGGGACGTCTCAGGCGCTGGGTAATGACCCCAGCTCCCTCCGCCAATGAAGAAAAGGTACTGACTGGGTGGTGCCCCCTCGGGACTTGAGTTGATATTAATACCAACTTCTCCGGAATTTCCCCACCAGCTAAGAAGTGTGTTTTCAATAAGACTTCACCATCCACGTAATCGCGATCCTTGGTCTCACCTATTTGTGGCCGAACAATTCAGCGCAACTTTCCCAGTTAAAACTTAAAAAAAGGAGTACAAAATTTAGTAACAACTATTAAAACAACAAAAGGAAATAATAACAAAAGAGAGGCACAAGAATAAAGTTTACATTACCGTAAAGAGGTTATTGAAATATTTAAAAAATATAACAAGAAACGGTCCAACCTTTTTATCAAACATCTCTTCCTAGAGCTCAATCGAGTACAAGTAATATGCAAAGCTAAATTAAATATTATATTGCAAAATATATTTGACGCGAATAAAGTGTTTAAAAAATACTGACATATCTTTAATAATAATAGTGTTTTTAATAAAATCTGGTTCGGTGTTATTGCTATGTATCTAGAGATTCTTAACAAAATCTAATGAAGATTCTAGCTTCTCATCTTTAGGTAGTTGTGCTTTCCTATGAGTTTTCAACTTTGGTACCTCGACATCACAAATTTAAGCGTAGTACTAGATTAGTAGTGCGTTGTGGTACAGTGGATATCGGCTTGGAACGAGAAATTAGAGAGCCGAACTCCAGTTGCATTCAATTACGCTCAAATACCCTTGGGAAAGGTATTAATCCGTCTCTTCCCTCCAGTTATGGGTTAAATAACAGAACAGATTGGGTTCTATAGCCTTGGCTGGCAACCAGTATAGTACAGAAAGCAATGGTAACCTACTGTGGGATAATTTTCTGCCCAGTCAGTCATATCTCTTTCAAGAGATGATCGCCCAAAGCCCAAAGCGTAGTACTAGATTAGATGTGCGTTGTGGTACAGTAGATATCGGCTTGGAACGAGAAATTAGAGAGCCGAACTCCAGTTGCATTCAATTACGCTCAAATACCCTTGGGAAAGGTATTAATCCGTCTCTTCCCTCCAGTTATGGGTTAAATAACAGAACAGATTGGGTTCTATAGCCTTGGCTGGCAACCAGTATAGTACAGAAAGCAATGGTAACCTACTGTGGGATAATTTTCTGCCCAGTCAGTCATATCTCTTTCAAGAGATGATCGCCCAAAGCCCAAAGCGTAGTAGTAGATTAGATGTGCGTTGTGGTACAGTGGATATCGGCTTGGAACGAGAAATTAGAGAGCCGAACTCCAGTTGCATTCAATTACGCTCAAATACCCTTGGGAAAGGTATTAATCCGTCTCTTCCCTCCAGTTATGGGTTAAATAACAGAACAGATTGGGTTCTATAGCCTTGGCTGGCAACCAGTATAGTACAGAAAGCAATGGTAACCTACTGTGGGATAATTTTCTGCCCAGTCAGTCATATCTCTTTCAAGAGATGATCGCCCAAAGCCCAAAGCGTGTATCACGTATGGCACTTGACTGACTGACTAGATTGGAAAAAAAGGTCCCATCATTTTATTGCTGAAATGACTAGATAGAACCCTAAGTTCTGTTCTAAGAGTTTATTCTCTCCGACTTCTTGCTCTTGGAACTCTCTTCCGGTTTCTTGCTTTTCTATCAACTTTTTTCTCCTTTTATGTGCCGTGCCCCTTCAGTCCGTGGGCTATCATTGCCCTCCACATAATTCTGTCTGTTTTAGCTCTTAATAATTTCTTTTTGTAGAATCACATTCCTGTTGCTTCAAGTTTCTTTTTCATCGTTGGGGAGATTGTCCAGTATTTATTAACATATAGGAGAACAGAAAGAAACCTCATAGATCAGTACTCTTTACTTCGTTTCTAATGAAGTTTGTTGTGTTTTAATACTCTGCTTGGCCTTTGGAACGCATTTGGCCATCCCAATGCATCTTCGGATCTCACTGTTGGACTATCTGTACGCTCTTCCAAAAATTTAAATGCAACGTCAATTGTCTTTTTCCGTCTCTTTCGGTCTTGTTCTCTCATTGTCCTTTCTCCTCAGTGACATTTTCTCAATTTCTTTCATTCTCAGTCTGCGTCTTAGTGTTTTTATTGCTTTGCTTGGGATGAAATGATTACAAAAAATTAAATGTCATCAGATCCTGAAAAAAATCAAATTAATAAATAAATGAAGACAAAAAGCTTTATTCATTGGCATCTGAAACACTTTTGTCAATTAATCTACAAAAGTAGATGACTTAAAAATGAAATATTTTTAGATTGTAAGAATTTTTAGATCATAATGATTTACCGATACAACGCCTACAAATTAACCCATATTTGGGAGGAGAAGAGGTGGATACATATCTTTCCCAATGGTATTTTTATTCACTGGCATCTGAAACACTTTTGTCTAATTCATTAAATTTCTATAGTTGGCTTGTCGCCAAAGTCAAACATATTTCTTAGTTGGGGAAGTTCTGCTTCCGAGAGATTTTCCAGTTTATCTCTTGCAACATGTCGCGACCATTTAACCATGTGACTGATCATGATTCTTCACAGATTTCTGCTGTAATTTCATTGTTGTTCGCATTATTATTAGATACTATCGCCCGGTTTATACTCCACCCACGTCTATTGTACAGGTGAAGAGGCTCATCCCTTGTTCCCTGTTTAGGATGTGGTTTCCGGCTTTCTCTTTTCCAATCTTTTCACTTTTCTTTTTCTTTTTTTTTTTTTTTCAATTGGAGTAGATAGACTAAACTATCGCCCGGTTCACACTCCACCCACGTCTATTGAACAGGTTAAGAGGCTCATCCCTTGTTCCCTGTTTAGGATGTGGTTTCCGGCTTTCTCTTTTCCAAATCTTTTCACTCTCACGTAGCCCCCTGCACATCAGTGGCGTTACTGCCTTGCTCGGGGTGTATGATTAAAAAAAAAATTTCCTCATTTGTCGGACAGACTAATAAATTACGCTGAACCGCTGATCCCAGTCAGTATTTAGATGGGTTCCCGCATAGGAATACCACGTGCAATAAACTGGGATGCGGGGGTGGTACAATGGATAACGACTCAGAATTGGAACTCGGCTTTCCAATTCCAGTCGCGTTCGTTATTCACTTCCGAGCAAATACCATTGGGAAAGATATGTATCCACCTCTTCTCCTCCCAGATATGGGTTAATTTGTAGGCGTTGTATCGGTAAATCATTATGATCTAAAAATTCTTACAATCTAAAAATATTTCATTTTTAAGTCATCTACTTTTGTAGATTAATTGACAAAAGTGTTTCAGATGCCAATGAATAAAACTTTTTGTCTTCATTTATTTATTAATTTGACTTTTTTCAGGATCTGATGACATTTAATTTTTTGTAATCATTTCATCCCAAGCAAAGCAATAAAAACACTAAGACGCAGACTGAGAATGAAAGAAATTGAGAAAATGTCACCGAGGAGAAAGGACAATGAGAGAACAAGACCGAAAGAGACGGAAAAAGACAATTGGCGTTGCATTTAAATTTTTGGAAGAGCGTACAGATAGTCCAACAGTGAGATCCGAAGATGCATTGGGATGGCCAAATGCGTTCCAAAGGCCAAGCAGAGTATTAAAACACAACAAACTTCATTGATAAGCAATGAAAAAGAAATCAATACTCATTTGCACGATTCTCAAAATTTTCTACTGCTTCAAGTAGTTTTTTGTTCTCTTAAAAATGACCAATTTTTACTGTCTTGTAAGAGGGTCGACATTACATGATAGTTCATGAGTATTTTATTGTTTTTCTCTTATTTCTTTTACCTTTTTACACTTGGTTTATGAAAAATAAATTTCTCTGTTCCTATCCACCTGCATATTTCTGCGTCACACTTTTTGTCATCCACATCTGTTTAATTTGGATGTACCTGATGCGTAACTCACATCATAAGAACATCAAATTGTGTGTGTGTGTGTGTGTGTGTGTGTGTGTGTGTGTGTGTGTGTGTGTGTGTGTGTGTGTGTGTGTGTAGCTAAAGAACTAATGGGCTTATTTTAATTAGACATTTTTTTAATTTCAAGTCTTTCAACTAAGGAAATGTCCACTGCAATTGCTTTTTGAAGTTATATGTATATTCATTAATTTATGTCACTGTACGCACACACAGAAATATATATGTGTGTGTGTGTGTGTGTGTGTGTGTGTGTGTGTGTGTGTGTGTGTACACCCACATAGATAGATGTATGTACACACACACATATATATATGTACGCATGTATGTACACACACACACACACACACATATATATATATATATATATATATATATATATATATAGTTATCCGCAGACAGATCTGTTTCGCTGTATCACAGCTCATCAGTACGGTTAGACTCCGAATGGTTTTAACCCAGGATTGAAACCTGACCGAATTGGCGTCAGTCGGCGATTCTACCTGAGCTATGGGCGCTCGGTAGAAGGAGGCAGACTTTTTAGCGTGTATATTATCATTATACACGCCCAATAGCTGAGAAATGTACAGGATGCGATGGATACATTAATGGAATTGCTTAGGCAATGTAGGCCCGTGCTGTAAAAAATAATGTCAAAATACTCATGATATGCCGTCTAAAATGACGCCAACATATATAATGATTTACATACTACTGAACATCTTGCATTAAGACATAAAAAAATAATCCAACCTTCGACGCCCTGAACATGACTAGAGGTATATATATATATATATATATATATATATATATATATATAATTATTTAATTACTAAGTTTTGATCATAATTAATTAGACTAGTACACAATTGTATTAAAAAAAGTGTTCAATTAAAAAGTTCTACAATTATATTTGAATATTTTTCATTTGTAAACGAGTGATTGCGCGACCTAGGTTGCTACCATGTGGTGTCTTCAGGCGATTTGCAATAATTGCTTTTGACCGTTATTTTTTTAAAACACTCACGTAAGGGGGATTTTTTTCGAACGCGCATTTTTCAAAATTAAAAGAACTTCTAACGTTTTCAGACATGGTTGTATAACCATACCATAAATACCTATTAGCGTCAAGCAACCATAGATAAAAACATAATTCCTTCTAATTTCGAAAATTGCGCAGTCGAAAAAAATCCCCGTTACGTGAGCGTTCTTAAAAAACGGTAAAAATCAGATATTGCAAATCGCCTGAAGTCACAAGGTAGAAATCTAGGTCGCGTAATAACTTGCTTATAAATGAATATATATATACACACACACACACAAATGAATAATTACAGTCTTTTATTATAATAGAGAGGATATATATATATATATATATATATATATATATATATATATATATATATATAGTAAATAGCTAACCTAGAGAGCCAACGTTGGCTCTCTAGGTTAGCTATTTACTTTGTTTGCTCTATTTGCGTATTGAGCGCTTTTTGTTTTAGGTTACTCGTCTCGGGTTTTTTCTTTCGGCTACGTACTTTGACTGATGTTCAAGTGCTTAGCTCGTTCGTTTTTTATTACCATTTTTTCCTTCCGCGTATGTACTCGGAGGGTTTTTCGAAACGAGTATAACGACACATTTATATATATATATATATATATATATATATATATATATATATATATATACTTCACTACTCGACGACATAATTACTGCAAAAAAATAATAATAATAATAATAAGGCACTGTTAAAGAGCAGACGCGCGGCAAGGGGTTTAATAACAGGTAGTAAAGAGAATGGACTGAGCCGACGCTGCCTCATTATTGTCCCTATTTCTCTCCATGAACGTGACAGGATATATATATATATAAACACAAACTTAGAACTATACTCATTTCGAAAACCCTCCGCGTATCTACGTTCCAGCATTCCCCGACAATCCGCATAGGCGAAAATTTGGTAGGATTGTTGGATCACTAGGTTTACTTTATATATATATATATATATATATATATATATATATATATAATACGCACACACAAAGGTCTTTATTATAGTAGAGGATTTAGACATTGTGAAGAATAAATTATCGTCTAAATTACGCAAAAAAAAATGAAAATAAAAATGACATCTCATTTTAACAGATATATTTACGAAAATGACACAAAAATATCTTAAAATGCTAAAGAGCAAATATATTTAATAAAATCTTCATTGGCTTCAACCACAGCCTACAGACGATTTTGGAATCTCTAAGAAACTCTTCTGAACTGTTTCCTTATTTAAGTTGGTGAATGCTGTCATAATTTTTGCTTTCAGTTCATCTTTGGTGTTACAAAGAGTTTTGTTGGTCTCTTGCTCAACTGCACCCCACACAGAATAATCAAGGGGGTTGCAATCTGGGGTGTTAGGCGGTCAGATGGAAGGGGTGATGTGTTTGCAAAGATTGTCTGACAACCATGACTGGGTTCTCCTGCTTGCGTTGCATTATGGTAAGTCCTCTTGCCAGATAGGATCTTCCAACAGCCATCCTCCACACCCAGGGCAGTACTACCCCCACTAAAAGCACTTTATGTAGGCTTCCGTGTTAAGTCTGAGACCCGGTGGGAAAGATGAATAGAAACATAATATCGCCATCACTAATGATCACTCCAAACACCATAATGTTGACTGGATCTATCATCCAAATCTAGAAATGATCATATTGTAGCTTCCGGTGCGAATGCCAAGCAGTTCAACAAACCGTTTTCAAACTTCTGGCATAGTTAATTGCGTCATGGTGCTCTTTTTTCTTACAGACGATGCCCAACTTAGCTTACTAAACTGTGTAGTCAAAAAAAAAACAAAAACAAACAAACAACGAAATAATAAATGGTGGCAATTTACCCATCGCACTCTGTACAGTTGCTGTTTTTGCGTAATTATTTTACTACAAATACCATGATGTTAACTGAATATATCATCCAACTCTTTCAAAATCATCTGCACTATTTTCAGATTGGCACCCAAACACTCAGAAATGTTCGTGTTGGAGTTTCCGGTGTAAATACCAACCAGTACAGCATCACGTTTTCAAATCTATGGCAGTGTAAATTGTGATGGTGCCCAACTGACCCTACTGTACTGTGCATTCGACAACATCAAAAACAAACAATACGCATGCACGATATAAAAAATATAAAATGGCAACAATTTAATCATCTCCCCCTGTATATATTTATAATTTTTATTATTATATTATATATTCCAGTACTGTCTCCATATTTATTAATTTCCTAATCAATGTTACAATTAAAGTTGCCAACGACTGATCCCTGACGAAGCGTTGGCCGAAAGGCAGCCTAGGCCTGGATATTTAAAAAAAAGAAAAAAAAAAGAAAGATGAACATGAAATTATGTTTGTTTAAATCCATATTTCTTTTCTGTGGTGTCAGGTCATTATTTCGAGATATATATATATATTCCCGTCTGTGGAACTCCCTTCCGTTTACTTACTTCCTCGACAGCTACTATCTCCAAGAATTTAAATGTAAAGTCAATAGTCATCTCCTATCTCACTAACCTGCATCCTCTCTCTCTCTCTCTCTCTCTCTCTCTCTCTCTCATGCTCTTTTCTCCGTCCACCCCACTCTCATCAGTATTTTCATCTTTCTCTTACCCACTTCCTGACACCCCCTATAACCTGCCACTCTTTCTCATAACTTTTCTATGTAACACCCTGCAAAACATTGGCAGTGAAATGCCTTGCTTGGGGCGATATGATTATAATATAAATATATATATATATTATTTTATGATAAATTATATTTTAGAACATGTACATAATTTTTTTATATATATCCACTACACATCGTACATTTGTTTCGACATTGAAACTTCAATGTCTCATCAGGCGGTATAGATAGGAATGGAAAGCCTCTTTTCTTATATTTGGTCAGTTGTGTGTGGGATGTTGGTGGGGGTTAGTGATAAGGGAACAAGTCACGTGTATTGACCGTTGGAATTTTGAAGAAAGTGGTGTGGGTAGTTAAAATGGTTGATTAATAAGAGTCTTTGATTTCTAGACAGATTTAACATTAGCAGTTAGAATGTAAGTTTTTATTATCTTGTGACTTTGGATTTCTTAGAAGAGCCGGCAAGGGGTGGGATGCTTATTTTGTACAGAATATTTTTGTATTTAAGCAGAATCTTTATAATTAATGTAAATTTGTACATTTAATCTTAATTTTGGATTTAGGAGATAGATTTTTCCTATTGAATTTTAAATTTTAATTAGATCACAGTTTGGAAACCGATTTTTTTCTATTAAATTTTAAATTTTTTTTCTTATACTTGGTCAGCTGTATGTGAGATGTTGGCGGGGGGTTAGTGATAAGGGAACAAGTCCTGTGGATTGACCTTTTAAATTTTGAAGAGAGTGGTGTGGGTAGTGAATATGTTTGATTAATGAGTATCATATATATATATATATATATATATATATATATATATTTGAGGTATGCTATATATATATATATATATATATATATATATATAGCATACCTCAAAACTATATTTTAAGTAATAGTGTTCAATATCTGGGGTAGTCAGTCAGTTAAGTACCATGCGCGATACACGCTTTGGGCGATCATGTCTCCAAAGAGACATGACTGACTGGGCAGAACATTATCCCGCAGTAGGTTGCCATTGCTTTCTGCGGTAGACTGGTTGCCGACCAAGGCTATAGAACCCAATCTGTCCTGTTATTTAACCCATAACTGGAAGGAATAGACGGATTAATACCTTTCCCAAGGGTATTTGCGCGTAAGTGAATGCGAGGAATTCAACTGGAATTCGAACTCGGTTCCCCGATTTCTCATTCCGAGCCGATATCCACTGCGCCACAACGCACATCCATCTGGGGTAGAGCATATATAAATATACAAATGGATCGAATGTCAAGTGGCGACAGTTTGTTTTATGACTGAATACAATTTTAATGGATTGAAGATGGCGTTCAGTGTTCCACAACCTCTCCAGATATTAATCCAACAGAGATCTATAATGGTCAGCTAGCTGCTTCCAGATACATGCATTTGTAATCCAATTCTTTCTGGAGACACCTGCTCAAACAAATTTACATTTGTTCAACACCCTGTGGTTTATAATGCAACTATGTTGAGCAGACCTTACTAAAAGTTCCTGGAAGAGAGTGCATAATCTGACGTAATTAACAGTTTGAATAAAGTACGCTTAAACCCTCGGTCATGATGATTTGAGACTTTGTGCTCGGACAACTATCAACGGTCTTCAGACCGATCTGTCTCCCCAATTTCCCTCACAAGCCTTGATTAAAATCTCTGGCATTGTTTCCAGACCTTTTTCAATGCCAGATAGCTTCGAATTTCAAGTGAGTTCCTGATGCTATCGACCTGGAGAAGCTGAGTCTCGAGAAGGGAAAATGAAAATTCTAACCAATCTGCTACTCGCCCATAACCAACACGTATATAAGAATGAAAAACGATAAGAAAAAAATTTCAGGCAGCCAGTTAAGTGCCAGTCGTAATACGCTCTTGTGTGATCATGTCTCGAAAGAGACATTACCGATTGAGCGGAATATTTTCCCGCAGAAGGTTGCCATTACTTTCTGCAACAGACTGGCTGTCAACCAAGGCTACAAAACCAAGTTTGTCATGCTATTTAACCCATAGCTAGAGAGAGCAGAAGCGGATTAATACCTTTCCCAAGGGTATTTGTGCGTATGTAAATACAACGAATTCAATTGGAATTCGAACTCGGCTCTCCGATTTATCGTTCCGAGCCGATATCCACTGCACCACAACGCCCACCCTGCGTGGAAATAAAAGCAAGTAATATTAAAATAAAAATTAGGAGAAAAAATTTACAAAATCAATAGGTGAAAGATTGATGATGGTTTTAGAACGTTTTCCTTGATTTTCATCTAATTAGAATTTCTTTTTATTCAACATTGTTTTCAGATTACAACTCAATGAATAACTAAATGCCAAGCTACAGACTTACTGATCTATCCACGTCTTTTCAATACCTTCCCTTGGTTTTAAAAAAACCTACAAAGCATAAACAATATTGGAGCAATGACACTTAATTTGTGTCACACGCGTAAGAAATCAATTGAAAATACAAATTAAACTCTTCCTGTTTAACAACAGTCACCCTGGGAAAATTAAAAGGCAATCACCGACCTTTATCAGAAAGTGGTTCCTGATTTCATCTTTTTCCATCAATGTCAAATTTCAAGAGTTTAAGGCCAAATTTTACCAATGTGGAATTTCTCATTCAAATAACCGAAGAAATGCTATGAGTAATTTTTTTAATCCCTATAATGTCATTAGAAATAATTCATTTATTTATTTTTACAAGAATAAAAAGGGATCAAAACATAAAATATTTTTACTGCTCTGATAGTTTTTAAACGGTAATATAAAAAATGACTAGAATAATTTAGTTTTTATTTTCATAACATTAAACATTCCCTCTGTGTCTGTCTGTCTGTCTGTCACTTTTCATACAAATGAAAGTTTTCGTTTCGCTTCTTGTTTTGTAGTTTTGTTTATTTATTTTTATTTAATTTTTGCCTTTTTGTATTCAGCATCAAAAAGAGAATTATATCATAAACTTATCAGTCTCTTCAGAAAAGGAATTTCAACTGAACAATCGGTTGTAGGGAGAGAAAAAAAGTGGAAAAATATTAAAAAAAAAATAAAAGCATAACTTTGAGAAATATAAAAATAAGTGATATTTCCATTTAAGATTGGTAATATTTTAATACAGATTTGAAGATAGCGTAACTGCAATGGATATGAAAATCGGAAGCAGCTAATTTAGTTCAAATCCTCCCCTCGTCTGTTGTAATCGCACTTTTATACGGAGAGCATATATATAGGGGAACATTGTACAGAAAGTGACATTATTCAGTAAAATAACAATATGATGACGAAAATCCAAAAGTATATATATATATAGTGAGAGAGAAAAACAGTAGACAAAATCAACACTGTATAGTAACTGTCAGTTTCATGCTTAATCTTGGACTGAAAATTGCACTGAAACGCGAAATGGACAGTCACCATGCAGTGTTGAGCTCTACAGTTACATTGTCTATAACTGTAAGCCCTCTATCTCTTCCTTTATAAATATAGTATTTTTTACAATATATATATATATAATTTCACGCCAAGCAAGACAAGATTACCACTGATGCACATGGTTTTACAGAGAGAAAAATAAAAGGGTATAAGAAATGCAAAAGAGAAAGATGGGAATTAGAAAGATAGAAGATGGTAGTTGGCATTGCATTTAAGCTTTTGGTGATTGTAGCTATCAGGAAAGCAAGTACACGGAAGAAGTTCCACAAACAAAATGTGCGAGAAAAGAAACTGTTAGAGTAGAAGTGGTGGTTATATTTGACTATTTTGAGGGTAAAAGGTTGGAACATTGCTGCCAATCTAGTAATACGAGTAAATTCATGTGATCGGGGTACCAGGGAAAGAAACAGATATCAGAGCAGAAGTCGTAAAAAAATATTTGTAGAAAAGACAGAAGGAAGCCACATCATGTCAGCGAGAAAAGTGAATGAAGGCGACCTCTGCCAAGTCAGAAGGATGAGGCAAAGAAGATTAACGTTTTTGAAAATTTCACAAAATCGTTATTCTTCAGGAAACTTTTGTAGACAAACACGGGGTGCTGACCCTCGCTGTTTTATCAACGTTCGCTTTTATCTAAAAACATGTATATATCGAGCTTGCGATGCATAAATTGTCGTCAAAATTAGGCAGAAATGAAAATAACACTGACATCTCATTTTAACGGATATTTTTTTTGCCAAAATTACATAAAATATTTTGAAATACTAAAAAGTAAATATATTCATTAAAATCACCATTGGCTTCAACGACAGCCTCCAGACGACTTCAGAATCTCCTGCATCTCTTCTGGACGGTCACCTTGTTTAAGTTGGTGAATGCTGCTATAATCTTTGCCTTCAGTTCATCCTTGGTGTTACAAGGAGTTTTGTTGGTCTCTCGCTCATCACCGCTCCACACATAACAACCAAGGCGGTTGCAGTCTGGGAGTTAGATGGACAGATGTAGGGGGTAATGTGGTAAGAGAAATTATCTGACAGTCATGACCGGGTTCTCCTGTTTGTGTGGTATGGGACAGAGTCCTCTTGTCAGATATAGATTCTTCTAGCAGCCACCCTCTTGACCTACTAATCTTAACTACTAATTACCATTAAACTCATCCAACTGTTCCCAAAACCTCTGCACTGTCTTCAGATTGACAGCCAAACACTCTGAAAGGTTTATATTCGTGATTCCGGTGTGAATTCCAAGCAGTACAGCAAAACCTTTTCAAAATTTCTGACAGAGTGAATTACGTTATGGTGCTTTTTTTCTCACAAGCGGTACCCAACTGACCCAACTACACTGTGAAGTAGACAAAATCAAAAACAAACAACGCGTATGCACGAAAATAAGAGTATAAAGTGGCGACAATTTACACATCGCATCGTTTACGATGCAAATTAAAATCTAAATATGTATATATCGAGTTTGCGATGGATATATATGTCATGAAAAGATGCAAAATTCTCGCGGATTTTGACGTCAAACTGAGATTTTCTCTTTCTCCGTCCAAATCCGTGAATTTGTTAAGTCCTGAAAAAACACGAAATAAAATTCCCCCTTTTTTTTTTATCAGTAATGTTGAATGTGTTAAATTATTCAACTTTTTAACAAGAAAAATCTCAAGTTGATCTTAAAAATTGCCTGAAAACATTTTTATGTATTTAAGATGGAATGATTTATTATGACATATCTCTAAATTTGTATTTAGATAGATTGTATTTATGTATTTATTTTCAATTTTTTCTAGTTGAACTGTTCATCTATGTTGCATATCATACACCATTGTGCGTAAATAGATCACAATAGAATTTGTATTTTATATGAATACTACTTAATGAAAATTGAGATGTAGTTGAGTAGGGAGGGCCCCATATCATGGATTAGGAGGTGGGGTCACTAGATCCTTGTACCAGTTCTATATGTATATGCACAGATCTGTACACAACGCACATACACATACAAGTCTACACAACACATATATAAAATAAGACGGACTTGAAAGTTCCAACAAACAAGACTAAGAGTCATGCAAAACATACAAATATGAACAAAAAATGGGAAAAATCTTTCAATTTAGAAATTCTGAAAATATAACTTTTGCTTAAATTTTCAGGTTTAAATCTCACTTCAATTATATGTGTGTGTGTGTGTGTGTGTGTGTGTGTGTGTGTGTGTGTGTGTGTGACATGTATGTTGCCTTAAAAAAAGAGTAATTCTTTCAGGAATGGACATATCTGAAAAAAAAGGAGGCAGATTTATAATTTGGTAAGATTCGATAGAGGCACTCTCGAGAATTTTCTATCTCTTTTAATAAGTGTGGCATTCTTTAGATTAAAGTTCTGATTGAATGCATTTAATATAGGTAACTCCATTAATTCGCTGAAAAAAAAAATATATGAAAAAGAAAAAAAACAACTTAATAAAAGCAAAGCTTTATCGTCAAACAAAATGCTTATGTTATTGTTAAGAGGAATGATGAAGGTATTTTTTAATTATTCCTTTAAATTTTTTTATCTTTTCTAACACGTTCAAAATTTTGGCAAAATTTTTTTTTTCTATTTCGTAAACGAAATTATTTTTGAAATTATTATTTTTAGAAAATCATATTAAAAATACTTGTTTTACATCTGTTAAATGTTGAATTTAAGAAATTAAATTCCGTTTCGAATATTTGTTTTATTAATTAAACGCAGGACACCTTGGGGAATGTATTGTAAATGATCTTTTTTTACTTTTTTGTCTTTCTTTTTTTTTGTTTTTTTTTTGAAACAGCTTTTTTCCGAAAATCTGCTCCGAAAAGTAAAAAAAATGCAATAAAACAATGAAATTATTTATTCTTTAAGCTTTTAACTAGTTATATATATATTGATCTAAACTTATTTATAAATGGAACTTTGTGTGTGCGTCTGTGTGTGTGTCCGTTACCTATAGACTACGAAACGGCTGAACCGATTTTCTTGAAAATTTACACAGTTGTACTATAAGCATCTGCAAGTGTTCTTAGCTAGATTTTGTGTCGAGGTACCCCCGATAAATATCGAAAATTGATAATCGAAAAAATCGGGTTATAGAAGGGGTGGTCCGATTTTAATCAAATACACTCATAGACAAAGACATAAAAAACGATATTCTGAAGTTTCAAGGTTGCAGTTTTTACAATAGTGCAGAAAATCGATAATATATATAAAAGGCAAGCGCAAGAGGTTTGTGTCTGTGTCTGTTTATCTGTCTGTATGCTTTTTTCAGCCCTTTTATTTACTTTTTGCTTCGGGTTTGACTCTAAGTAGGTATAATTGTAGTTCTTAGTTTCAGCCATGGTACCATTTACTCAGAGGACTTATTTAGCCTTCAAAATTCAGTTTACGACGAAAAAACTTATTTGATATCGATGCCAGGAAATCAAAATTTGACTTACATTCATTTTTCTTTCAGTCTACGGTTTCGCTTTAACTGGAAACAACTATTGCTTTTTTAATCTTTCGTGCCAACGTCCAAAGAGTCTGAGATCCAAGATTATGGATTAGTTTTAAAGCTTTCATTACACCCGAGCAACGCCGGGCTATACTGCTAGTATATATATATATATATATATATATATATATATATATATATATATATATAGGAGATTTAGATTTTTATATAAACTAATATAAAGATTTCGTGTGACACGTTTTCGTTCTGTCGTCCAATAAAATTCTAGTGGACGAACTGCGTCACATGAAAACTTTTTCCACTTTGTCTTGAACATTCCCCTAATAGTGTTCTTGAAAGAATATTATACATCGTTATCCTATCTTATGTGCGTGTATGTGTATCTACATATGCATGTACGTAAAAGTAAAACACAGTGACGAAAAAAATATTAATTAATAAGTTAAATTTAAATCAAGGTCGATGTGGAAAATCCAGCAAAAACTGAACAAAATATTCCCAGCTCTTGATTATTTCCACCTCCTCTTTAAATGTTCGTTATTCTTAATTTTAAATTGCTTTGCGTAAGTTTGGAAATCACACAAAATCAGGCAAAGAATTCTTTTTTTTTTTTGTTGTAATACTCATCATTTCAAATACGACGTTATAGCAAGTTTTAAACAAACATGCCGAAAGCAATTGACGTCCTTTTGCTGCATTAAAAAAAAATGAGGAAAAAAAACTTCTTTTTTGTCAATGAGACATAAATGCAAATAATAAAAATGTCAATAATCAGGTTAATAAAATCACAAAAATGTTATTTACGAAAGAAAATGAAAAAATAAAAAAGGAATAGAAAGAGACGAGTTATTGAAATGTTAAATCGCTAACAAAGCTGCGATAATTTCTATTTTTATTTATTTTTTTAAATAACGCAACTCCTTCTCAAAAAAGTATTCATCTGGCTTTTTTAGGGTCTTTCGTATCGCTGCAAGCAATATTGAATTAAATAGATATTAAATGTAATTTATTTATTTTTTCCAGAAAGTTTTATTTATTTAAGCAATGATTCAATAGTGCTTTAAAAAAACAACTTCACACTCAGTTTTTTTTTTCTTTAATAAAAAATTCTTTTGATCGAAATCAATATTTTTTTAAGTCCATCATTACATTTAGACAATCTCTTGTCTAATGTTTTACTTTTTATTGGGAAACGGATAGTTTTACCTAAACTATCAAGAAGACTCAGGAGAATAGTTTATTTTGTGTTCGTGGTTGCGTCACTTTATTTGTAATAAATGAAATTAAGTTGAGATTCGAAACACCAATAATAGCAAGAATTCATTAAATCGAAAACAATTTTTAAATTAAAATCCACCTGCAATTGCTATATATATATATATATATATATATATATATATATAGCTTAGACACGAAAAACACAATGAGAAAAAAGTGTTATTAAATTTGACTGACAAAGTCTGCATTCAGTATTTCAAATTCACTAAGTTGGCGTAGGAGATGATCGATTTAGACGCGAAAGTGCCAATCACTATGTAGTGCTGATTTCTCTAATCATACAGTGCAGCACAATATAATTTTTTCAAAAGATGCGACCGACAATGTTCTTTCTGATTATTAATTTTTATTGCATTTTTCCAATTTTCGACTAAGATGCTATACATTGGAATTAAAATTAAAAGTTCATTTTTAAAGTATTAAAAAAGATTAAAATTTCATTCGAAATAAAATCGAGAGTTCTAAACTGCTATGAAATACCAATTCTCCTATATAGGAGTGAATCCTCGACAATGTCTCACAGATAAAGAGATGTGGTTCCACCGAAGAATTCTATGAATGTCATTGATACAATTAATAACGAGAAATTGTTAAGAAAAATGGAAATAAAAATGACACTTATACTGCTTTTTGTTAATCATTTCACTTCAAGCAAGGCAACAAAGCCACTAAGACGCAGAGGGTTACCGAGCGTGAAAGAATATAAGTGTGGTGATACTGACCGAGCAAAAGCGATGGACCGGATGTTTGCTCTCTCACAACAAAAAGGAAAATGACCGAAAGTCGTCTGTGCGCAGGTGGATCCGCGCAGTTGTTCCGGTTGAAAAATAAAAATTAATCAAATATTAGATTTCCATTTCGCGAGCCTACGCAAATTTTATTTATCGGCTAATGGGAAGCCCAGAATCAAATACAAGTGTGAAATCCCAAACGAGCTGCTGTGATCCAAAAAGAAGATATAAAAAGCGGATACAGACATACCCCAGCAAGCAGACCTCGAGGAGAAGAGTGTAATCAATATCCCCTTGACCTAAGTCAAGCGGCTACTATGCTTGCCTCTTTCCGTCTCTCCTGTCTCAAAACTACTGACTGACCTAAGGAGCTACTACATCAAAGACATTCCTCACTTACACGCTCCCCACATTCCTAAGCCTTAATTCTCTTTCAGCTTATTATTTGCCATGAACATTTTAACCCCCGTTGGACCTATATTCAAGTATTACTTTAATTGTAAAAACATTAATTGATATGTGTATATATAAAATGTTATTTTTCAACTTAATTTGCTTTTCTTGATTTTATAATCATTTTATGACTTATAGTGGGTTATCTAGAACAAGGCCAAATTCCGTTAACCTACAACAATATACAACTCCCCTTCTCTAGAACGGACCCCCCCCCTACAACCAGAAAAAAGAATAGATAAGCAACCCGCTATATAAGACAAAGAAAAGCATAATTAAGGCGCGTGGGCAATAAAGAACACAAATGAAGAAGACAAGATAACGATTAACATCAGGTTTATATTTCTGAAAATCAAAATTGGCTGGAAAGCAAGAAACCAGAAAATAGTTTCACAAGCGAGAAGCGCCAGAAAAGACACAGTCATCATATAGCTTATGGTTACATCTAGCCATTTCAACTGTACAAAGATGAGACCTTGCCGCCAATCTAGTACTGCTCTTAAATTCATAAAATTTAGGTACCATAAAGAAAATTTCATCAGCATAAAAACTATTACCATGAAAGTATTTATAGCAATTACACAGCGAAGCTACGTTACGACGGTGGGAAAGTGACTGCAAAAAGACAAGGTTGAAATTTTTTCGGCACCTAATGAGGAAAAAGGATTTGAACACCCAAGACATATTAAAGCCAAACCGAAGCAGTGAGTCATTTTGTAGGAACATTAGACCTGGAAATTGAAATAGAAAAAATGTGGAAATTGAAAACAAGAGTTGTACCAGTGATAGTTGGTGCACTTGGAATGATAAAAAATGGAACAAAACAACACATTGAAAGAATCCCTGGAAACCCCAGCTTAAGAGATATACAAAAATTGTCTTATTAAGTACAGCCCACACACTAAGGAAAACGTTATCTATGTAATGCTGGGGATGATAGGGAAGATAGAAAAACATGAAATGGAGTCATAACAACACGCAACTACCTGCCTTAGGTCTCCCCGCAGACTTGGTTGGTAGTGAGACCAAAGCAGAAATCGAAATATGATGAAAAATGACATAATAATAATAATAATAATAAATAAATAAATAAATAAATAAATAAATAAAAATAATAATGAATATCAAAAATAAAATAAGACAAATAACATTAAGCCTTTGCTTAAAACGAAAAATAAAACGAAAACAATAACAGTTTTTTCCATAGAAAGCAACAGAAACATTTCCTTCCTGAAACTGCTGAACTCATTCTCATCGCTACCTACCGTTGGAGGATTAAGACGTCCACCTCCTCTCAGTGGGACATTGCTTCTCATAAAGACGAAGTCGATTTTCTTCCATTTATCACAAGCAACCATAAAACACACACACCAGTATACAAAATAAATCAAATTATATGAATTTAATTTACAATTTCACATACTTTTAGAGTCATTTCTGTGTTTGTTTATATTCCTATGAAAACTAGGTCATTCCTGCTGGTATGATACTAGTGAAACCACAAGCTAACATAAATAAATGGTGGAAAAGGGAGTTGAAGTGATAATAAGACAAAACATTGCTGAAGGCTGTTGAAAATAGGAAGCTGTAGAGAACTATGATTGTCCTTGAGAGGATATGGCACATAGAAAATAAAGAATAATTACAAATAACATGAGCAAAATTTCGCCAATTTTAATGTTCATCACCCAATCCTGTATTAAATACTCAAATAAAAAAACAAAAACAGTATGAAAGAAAAGTTTATAAAAATCCGGAACTAATTATTGCTTTCTACCTATAAACCATTAATGTCTATTTTCTATTCTTGAGATGTGAATACAAGTGAGTGAACTTAATATATTTTCTTTGTGCCGTTAGAAAACTTACAGTAAAAAAACGGCCATGTATTTTATTTCAACCGTATATATCTTATGTGTGCATGCGCAAAAATATACGAAACAATACCAATTAAGGACAATATGATTATAGGGTGGCCATGTGCGTTGTGGTACAGTGGATATCGGCTCGGAACGAGAAACCGAGGAGCCGAGTTCGAATTCCAGTTGAATCCATTGTATTCACTTACGCGCAAATACCCTTGGAAAAGGTATTAATCCGTCTCTTCCTTCCAGTTATGGGTTAAATAGCAGGACAGATTGGGTTCTATAGCCTTGGTCGGCAACCAGTCTACTGCAGAAAGCAATGGCAACCTACTGCGGGATAATCTTCTGCCCAGTCAGTCATGTCTCTTTAGAGACATGATCGCCCAAGCGTGTATCACGTATGGCACCTAAACTGACTTTCTCTTCCTAGTGGCCATTTCATGCCTGTCTGATTTGAAAATCAGCATTGAAATCCCTGACTACCGACTAATATTTCAATTATGTTATAAACTTCCATATCTATATATCTATCTATAGGGAAATAAACAAAAGTTCGTTTGCTTTATCAAGTACAAATTATATATATATATATATATATATATATATATATATATATATATATTCAAGTGAATAAGGAACGAAGAAAATATTAACAACGTTCAAAACATTAATTTAAAACAGTGCTCAATATAGAAATAGAGCTATGAATATTTATTATAAATTATAGTTTAGAACATGTGCTAAGTACAATCTACTACAAAGTGTACATTTTGTTTCGACATTGAAAGGACAATATCCCACCAGGTAGTAAACGCTA
>JBBBDQ010000632.1:145000-260000 GCA_037127315.1 Ascarosepion bandense
ATTCATAAAATTTCGAGAAATAAAATTCTGTAGACAAACTTGGTTTTATCAGTTATATTTGGAAATGAAAATCATTATTTTTTCAACCATTTGGCACCTTTTTCCAAAAGTCTTCTAACAATAATAGTAAAATAAAAATGCATAAAATTATGACATTATTTAATTAGATAAGCTTTTAATTGATTACATATTTGTGTACATATAAAAGACATTTCGATTTTTATGTAAAAACTAATGCAAAGATTTCGTGTAACACGTTTTCGTTCTTTCGTCTAATGAAATCCTAGAGGATAAAACGCGTCACATGAAAACTTGCTTTAATGAATAATACAAATTAAGGACATTATAAAATGTCTGTAGAAAAAACATCTCGATTAATAATGAAATTTTAAAAGAATTGTTTTCAGGTTTTTTTAATTATATCAATTTCTAAAGTTCCAAAAATAATTTTCATATATTTGAAAGACTTATAGGCGTCAGGTTATAAAGTTACTAAGTGAAGACTATATTTACTCATCTAAAATTAAAAAGTTTAATAGAAATCATCGAGCCATCGTGTTTTCAAAATAATTTTAAATATTTTTTGTGTATTTGGATTTTTTGTACTGTTTTTGTTTGTTAATTTTCCAAAAATAATGTATCACAGATGTATATTTTATTTCTGCATGATTTTTAAAACCGAGAACTAATTTTTGTTTACAAATGTGTCCATCGTTCAAAAATGGCCGAAAAGTTTAGGAATTAAAAAAAAAATCACAAAATTTCAATCGATATCATTTTTGTTCAATCAATATCATTTTTGTTTGAAATACACCAGAGTAATTTACTTACTGGAAATAGTAAATGTAATCATTTAGCTTTCAATTAAAACTAAAATAAAAGTTTCAAGAAAACTTTATATCTTTAAAAACTCAATTTAAAAGTTAGTTATCGAAAATGAGTAAACGTTTTTAAATTTAAAATTCTAAACAAGCTAGTTTTGTTAGAAGTGTCACAAACTTTAAATTTATAACTAGTTTATTATATATTTATATAACCTGCAAGTCAGTTGTTTAAAGTAGCTATTTACCTGTGTCTGGCAATACAGACTCTCTCCATCATAGCGTTTACGCCCTCTACATATCGTGCGCTACATATCGAATCTCATGTTACAATTGCAGGTTTTCATTGTGTTTTTTTTTTATATGAGTTCTCCATCGTACACCCGTTGCCAACCCACTCCAGACTGGTTTGAATTCAGAGACTTCTTTCTCTTAGATTGATTTTCAACCAAGTCTATAGGGCTCAGTCTGTCCTGCTATTTACACATAACTAGTGAGATTGGGCACCTTGAGGAGGTGTAATGGTT
Organism: Ascarosepion bandense; assembly: GCA_037127315.1. Lineage (NCBI taxonomy): Eukaryota > Metazoa > Mollusca > Cephalopoda > Sepiida > Sepiidae > Ascarosepion > Ascarosepion bandense. Next base: position 146,349 of record JBBBDQ010000632.1, read on the forward strand.
AGCAAGCTTGTTTTGCTAGAACCATTACAATTGTGTAGTGAGTTCGATCCTCACGAGGTGCCCCATACTTTCGGCCTTGTCCCACATCTAAGCTGCACTTAGAAAATGTCCATAACTAGTGAGGTTCATGAATATCCTCAAACTTGGTGCTCCGAGTTCTTATTCATTATAATAACAGCACACACACACACACACACACACGCACATACACACACACATACACACACACACACACACAGACATATCAGAAATGATAAGAGGCAAATCTGAAAAAAGTTCCTCAAAGAACAAAAGCTGTTCCTACAAAAGTTTATAGATAGATTTCTAAATATCATTGCTACATGAAATTGAGTCAACATGTAGCACTTGTTTCTGTGTTCATACTTATATATATGTTTAAATGTTATTTTTAATGGATACTCATGTTTGTGTCGATGTTCTGCGTTTATTATTAAACAGTTTATTTATTTATTTACATCTGGCATCCTGAATATTCGAAAAATCTTGTTGGAAAAACATGCCCCCACTGACAGGATTCAAACCTGTGTCCTCTTGGGGTAACCGTCATTAGATCTGACGTGCCTGTTTCTTTTTTATTCGAATTCTACATATTTTTCTAACAAGATTTCTATATTATAGAATCCCGACAAATGTTCAGGGTGCAATGGACAAATTCTCACCATTTCAAATTTCACGTATTGTACATTGTTTGTTTTTGACTTTGTCTACTGCACAGGGACATTCATTGTGTTGCAGTGGATATCAACTCGAAACGACAAATCGGGGAGCCGAGTTCGAATTCCAGTTGAATTCCTTGCATTCACTTACGCACAAATACCCTTGGGAAAGATATTAATCCATCTTTTCTCCTGTCAGTTATGGGTTAAATAGCAGGACAGATTGGGTTCTATAACCTTGGCTGGTAATCAGTCTACCACAGAAAGTAATGGCAACATACTGCAGGATAATCTTCAGCTCAGTCAATCATATCTCTTTCGAGACATGATCGCCCAAAGCATGTATCATGTATGGCATTTAACTGACTGACTACTGCACAGTATAGGTAGGGTTACCGTCTGTGAGAAAAAGAGCACCATGATGTAATTCATGCTGCCAGAAATTTGGAAATGGTATTATGTACTGCTTGGCATTCGCTCTAATAAGAACATTTCAGAGGGTTTGGGTGTCAACCTGAAAACAATGCAGAAAATGAAAAAAAGAGTTGGATGATTCTAATGGTGATTACGAATGTACAGTAGCTCAGAAAAACTCTGATCGATCTGTGAAAAACAGAACTACCAAATTTGTTGGTTGGAGCCTTGGACTATACACAGAAGCCTACATTAAATCCCTTGAGGAGGTAGTGCTGTCCTGGGTCAAGAGAGTGGCTGTTAGAAGATCTTTTGTCTGGTAACAGTACTCTGCACCATTCTTCACAAGCAAGAGCACTCAGTCATGACTATTAGACAATTTTTGTGACCACATCACCCCTTACATTTGGCCACCTAACTCCCCAGAATACAACCAACTTGATTATCATGTGTGAGGCAGAGTTGAATGAGAGACCAACAAATTATGGCAGTATTCACCAACTTAAACAAGGAGACCATCCAGAAGAGATACAGACGATTCCAAAGTTGTATGGAGGCCATGGTTCAATCCAAATAGATATTTTATTGAATGAATTTACTCTTTAGTATTTCAAGATATTTTTATGAAAGTTTGGTAAATATATCTGTTAAAATGAGATCTCAGTGTTATTTTTATTTTTGCATAAGACCACAATTTATCCATCGCACACTGTATGTAGATGATGAAGAAGTTTTAAGAAAAAAGGATAATAAATAATAAAAGGACACTTATACTTAGAAGCAGAAAAGAAACAGTTGAAATTTCTAGAACACAATGAGAAAAGAAGGCTTTGAAAATTTGACACTCCCAGTATATATTGAAGGCAAAAGGAGAAACAATGAGTAACTTACCTAACATGCTTGTGTAAATGAATGGGAGAACAGAGAGTTGGAAGGATAATGAAAAGACAAAGTTTATTAAGACTTACTAAGAATGGGAAATAGTGGAGAGTTATGACCACCCATATATACAGTAAAAAATGATATGCTGCTTATATAAATGTAAGTATGTCCTGAAAATTTTAGCAACTTTGTATGGTGTACAAAGAAGGCCAAAGATTACAACAGCCAAAATGTTGTAATAATAACAACAAAGATGAGGATATTAATCAAAAAGTAAATAACAATAGCTCCTCCTACCAGAAATTCTGACAGTAATTTTATTGTGAAAACACAGACCTGCATAATAAAACCTGACATCGTGTAGCTCTCTCAGGATAGACGATGAAGAGATACAGAGAAATGAACCAAAGTAGATAGGAACAGAGTATCATAGTTATTGAATGAAAAGTATAAGACTGAATTATATATAAACTGAGAGATTAAGAGTAAGGTGAGATAATCTCTTGATGTAAGTGTTATTATAAAGTATTTATTAGACGTCTTGAAATCCCAAAAGCTTGCTCCCCCACTCTTGATTACTTGCAAATAAAAGTAGATAAATAACGAGCTTTTTGCTTATCGTGCAATCTGAGTGCTTAACATTACTGCTGACACAACTGAGGTGGAAAGATTATAGGAGCTTTTGAGTTTATAAATCACATCTACAGATGAAATAAAAACAAATGTCAGAAGGTTTTAACAAATACTGTAGGAGGATTATTGGTAAGTTTCTTTTTATCTTTCTTTTTGCATTTTTGGCCTCACTGTTTTTTTTTTTATCATCTCAGATGCGAAAAAGAAAATAAACTGGTGTGAAATCTTTGATAACATAAGTACAAGAAGCTTTGAGCAATGACAATACAGGGATTTATATATTAAGTAAGCATTTAGAAAAGCCTTCTTATGTCAAGAGATTTAAAGTCTTAGAAAAAAATCAGTGTTTTTCCAGTATTTTTCGTTATTTTTCTTTTTCTTTTTTTTTTTTACTTTTGGAAAATTATATATTTTAAGTGTTTATGAAAGAAAGAATGCAAAAGGAGGGAGTAAAAAGAAAATAAATAGTTTTCATAATTCTTTTTTTATTTTATAAAAATAAATAAATGAACAAATGATTTCAGGAGATTTTCAGCTTTGACATTTAAAGATATCCTTGTTTTGAGAATAGGATTTGTTTGAAACATTTGGTGACTCTGTCATGTAAAAAGTATGTTTTGACAGATTTTAAGAGATGAATGTGGGGAGGAGTTATCGTTCTTTAAAGCAGATTGGGAAGAAAAAAAGGGCAATAAAGCCATCAGTGATTTTTAATGTACATTTCAGGAATTATTCATACTACCACCATGAATAATGATAATAATAATGATAATTGAGAATAAGGATAATAAATGAATAAAGACGTAAGAATAATCATTACTAAAATAATAATAAAATAATAATAATTTTAATGGATAAAAAGCAGGCTTATAATGATGAATACATTATTAAGAAAAATAATAATAGTTTTATTAATAAAGAGAAGGTTTGTACTGATAAATATTAAATACCGTTTACACTTGTGTATAAGAATTTTTTGTGTATAGTCAGACCCTAGAATTTTTTGGCAATAAAGCTGGATTTTTTTTTATGTAGTAGGCCTACCAGAGACAAATATTGCCATACTATGTATGTTCCTGGGCATATTTTATACCAAATAACTGTTCTTTGTTCTTTTTTGTATTAAGCAAGCCCAAAATGATAAGAAAAAACCCCTACTATAAAATATCTTATAAAATTATGAAATAAAATAATAACAATAAAAGTAAAGAATATAAATATAAATAAATATCAATAAATATAAATAAATGTCAATAAATATAAATAAATGTCAATAAATAGCGTAAAACAGAAAAAGGAAAACAAGTGAAACATGTAAAGATACGTCATAGACAAAAAAGGGATGCCATTGAAAAAGCAATTCTTTTTTTCTTCAATTTGCATAAATACGATTTTCACTTGTGTATAAGCCTTTTTTGTGTATAGTCAGACCCCTGAATATTTTGGCAATAGAGCTGAATTTTTTCTATGTAGTAGGCCTACCAAGGTCAAATATTGTCACACTGTGTATGTTCCTGGGCATATTTTATACCAAATAAATGTTCTTCATTCTTTTTTTGTATAAATACGTCATAGACAAAAAAGGGGTGCCGCTGAAAAACTATTGCCTCATCGATGTAAACATGGAAATGAAGATCAATGCAAATTGAAGAAAGAAAAAAAACATAGTTAATTCTTCATTTGTATAAATTATATCTATAGTTGCATCTACTGCTAAGATGAATCACTGTGTCCAGTCAGAACATTTTTCTCACCAAAATCTAGAATTTAGAATTTGGAAACTACCATTCATCCATGCATCAAATACTGTTGCTATATCTGGTCAGGTGCTTCTGCTATTCACCTTGAGGTTCTTGACAAAATCCAAGGAAGGACCTGCAATGTAATTGGTCCTGACTTGGCATCCCGACTTTGTCACTTTCTCACCAATGTGATGAGGCTTCCCTCTGTCTTTTCTACAATCATTTTTGTACAAAGCTACTCCAAAATGATAAGAAAAATCTTACCATGACGTATATGATACAAAGATTTAAATACTGTAATTTTATTTTCATTCATATCTGACTACAGTTTCCTGCTTCCTATGTAACCATATGTTTATTTTCTTTTATGAAACTTATTGTGTAACTTGTCTCCAAAAATGCATGATTTTTAATCTTTTTTAACCTGCAATGTAATATGTTCTGCCTTGGCATTCTGACTCCAGTTATTTTCTCATCGATGTAACAAAGCTCCTCTCTGTCTTTTCTACGAATATTTTCATTGTAACTGCTCTGACGAGCTTTTTTTGCCTGGCGCTCTAACCATATGAATCTAAGCAAGCTACTACATTGGTGTCTAAGCCCCACTCTTTTACTGTTGAAATTGTTACTTGTCACCTCCACTTCTATTCAAATAGTTTCTTACATCTCCTACTTGTGGAACTCCCTTGTATTTACTTACTTCCTTGATAGCTACATTTTCCAAAAATTTAAATGCAACATCAATTGCCATCTTCTATCTTCTTGAATCCTATTCATCGATTATTCTTTATTCAATTACCCCTGTACCCAATCTTTTGCAAGCCCCTACACATTATAAGCAGTACTGCTTAGCTTGGGGAGAAATAATTAAAAAAAGATCTTTTTTAATTTGTTGATTTCAAATGGCACACATGCAGAATGGCATTCTGTTCTTTATGTAGCAACAGAGAGAAAGAATCAAGACAACAAAAAGCAGGCTAAAGAAGCTTATCTATATTAAGTTTAGCCAAAGGTACTGTGAGAATGTAAACCTACTAGGTAGGTTATGGTCATAAAAAATGCAAAAAAGATTTACCTGTGTATAGTGTAACTGGTCACCAAAAAATACAAGATTTTTAAAGTTTTTGCATAAAAAAATCACAATATGCTCATGTATATACAGGATATAATAACACCATCCTCATGTAAAAAAAGAAAATAGCTAAAAATAATTGAAGCATTATTAACAAAAAAATAAAGGCAAAACTCAACAATATCAAATATGAACATGACCACAATGACCTCAACATGTTTGGAAAATAAAACATTCTTACTCATGTTACATTTCTTTGGCCAGAGCTCTACTAGCTCATATTTAAATACACATGGAAACCTACCAAAAAAAATCTAATTTTGATTTCCTGGTATCGATATCAAATAAGTTTTTTTTGTCGTAAACTGAATTTTGAAGGCTAAATAAATCCTCTGAGTAAATGGTATCATGGCTGAGACTAAGAACTACAATTATACCTACTTAGAGCCAAACCCAAAGCAAAAACTAAAATAAAAGGGCTTAAAAATAACATACAGACAGATAAACAGACACACACAAACATCTTGCCTTTTATATATATATATATATATGTATATATATATATGTTATCGATTTTCTGCACTATTGTAAGAACTGCAACCTTGAAACTTGTGAATATCGTTTCTTATTTCTTTGTCTATGAGTGTATCAAATTTGATTAAAATCGGACCACTCCTTCTATAACCCGATTTTTTTGATTATCGATTTTCGATATTTATTAGGGGTACCTCAACACAAAACCTAGCTAAGAACACTTGCAGATGCTTATAGTACAACTGTGTAAATTTTCAAGAAAATCAGTTCAGTCGTTTCGGAGTCTATAGGTAACAGAGACACACACACACACACACACACACACACACACACACACACACACACACACACACACAAAGTTCCATTTATAAACAAGTTTAGATTACCTACATATTAAAAAAAGGCTAAAAATAATAGAAGCATAATTAATAAAAAAGAAAAAGCCAACACTCAACTATATATATAAAATACCAGGACTGTTGCAATGGTAACAGCTAAAGTATATAGAATGAAGTCACTTGGTACAAATTTACCTTGAACTCTGTTATGCATACAAACTAAGTTATAATGTTCTCACTGACTGCTGTTGTTTATAGTAGTGTGTGTATGTGTATAAAAATCCAGACATAACTAATATATATTGGTAAAAAAACAACATGAATAAAGACAAAGAAAAAATTTTCTTTCTTTATAATTATTTCAGATTTTATTAGTGCAGTCAGCTACTTAAGTGCCATATGGGGTACATGCTTGGATGATCATGTCTTGAAAGAGACATGACTGACTGGGTATGTTTTTTCACAGTAAGATGCCATTACTTTCTATGGTAGACTGGTTGCTAACCAAGGCTATAGAACCCAATCTGTTCTGCTATTTAACTCAAAGCTGGAGGGAGAAGAGATGGATTGATACCTTTCCAAAAGCAATTTGAGCTTAATTGAATGCCACAAATTCAGATAGAATACAAACTTGTTCCAAAGCAATATCCAATGCACATCACTTGTGTATAACTACTTGTTGCAAAATAAAATCCTTACATTTGCCTTGATAAAGTCCATCAGAGGATGAAACACAATGGCTAAGAAAAGTTTTCCCTTTGCCTTAATATATATATATATATATATATATATATATATATATATATATGTATATATATATATATATAAGTGCCATGTTGTGATTGTTTTTGGCAGATTGTTTCTTTTTCAGTAGTTTTACTAATAAAAGACCCTTTAGCAAGCAGGTTTTCTTTTTATTGCAAACTGCTCAATACCGGGAATGGAGATAGAGTAGTAATAGTTTTAGTTACTTCAGAATTTGTCACTTCTTAGAACCTGCTCAGTTAAAGTGACAAATTCTTTGCACTAAAACTCTTTCTCTCTCATATATATATATATATATATATATATATATATATATATATATATACACACACACACACTCACCCACACAGGGTCTGATGAAAGAGTATCAGGATTTTTGCTATAGTACGAAAGCTAAAGTATCCTTAGTGAAGCTGCTTGTCACAGACTGACATTGATCGCCGTCACACATACACACTAAATTATAATGTTGTTACTCACTTTTATTGCTCAATACCAGTGATTGGAAAGGAAGTGTGTTGAGTGTGATTGTTTTTGAACAAGGCAAAATTAGCCCATTCCAACAACCACCATATTCTTCAGATCTCACCCTTTGTGACTTTCTTCTTCAAAGATCAAGACCAAGAACAAGATTCCAAGAAGTGGAGGAAATCCAAGAGAACAGAATGAGGCAGCTACTACTATCTCTAATAATGGAGTTCCAGTCATGCGTCCATCAATAGAAACAATAGCGAATAAAATGTGTGGCTTTAGAAGGGGGACTACTTCAAAGGAGATTAAATGCTGAATTGATATGTGTTGTAGTTTTCTTTTTATAGTGCCAGTTCTGATACTTTTTGATCCGATTTCATATATATAGCTTTAACAATGAAGAAAGGCATATAGTGATAAATGTATTATAAAGAAAGTTGTTTTTAATTTGAAGATAAAGCATTATAATTGTTTAATTTTCTTAATTTTCTCATCTCTCCTAACAGTGGAAAGAGATGATAAATTGAAATGATTTCACTCATGTTACCACTGCTATCATTTTTATACTATTAGGTTGTTACAAAAATAATAACTGCTCAAATTGTTGTATTTTAAAAAGCGATTTCAATATAGTTTTCACAGTAAATATTTGGTGAATTTTGGTATACATGATAATTAACATGTGATCTTTAATTATTTTTTACTTATTTTCAGACAGAAATATTCTTGAAGCATAGAAGCCCTTAATTATGAACATGACAAAACATGATCTTTGTTTACTTTTCTTGCATGAGTTTAAATTTAGGCATAGTGCTTCCCAAACTTCTACCAGTAACAACAGAGCATGGGGAGATGGGTCCACAAGTGATTGGACAGTACGAAGGTGATTACAGAAATTTTGTACTGAAGCCTTGAAGACAAAGAAGATGGAGAACAGTCATGAAAGTGTCAGGGAAATGTCTCAGACGCTTGGTGCCAGCACTGCATCAGTCTCACGCCATTTGCAAAGTATTGGCAAGATGAAAAAGATTGATAAATGTATTCCTCATGACCTCAATGAAAATCAAAAACTTTTCTTTTTTTTTTTTTAACCATATCACCCCGAGCAAGGCAGTAACACCACTGATGTGCAGGGGGCTACATAGGAGTGAGAAGATTGGAAAAGAGAAAACTGGAAACAACATCCTAAACAGGAAACAAGTTCAATAGACGTGTTCAACGTGTGTTTTGAAGTGTGCTTGATGCTCTTTCTGCATAATACCAATGATTCTTTTCTTGATCGAATCGTCATTTGTGATGAAAAATGAATCTTTTATGATAACTATAAATGATCAGGTCAATGGCTTGATCATGATGAGTCCCCCAAAGATTTCCCAAAGCCAAAGTTGCATCAAAGAAAGATTATGCTGACTCTCTGGTGGTCTGGGATTGATGATATCCACTACAGCTTTCTGGAAGCTAATCAACTTGCTGCATTGCATGCATGCACACAAAAATGAGGCTTGCATTGGTGAAGTGAAGTGGTCCAATTCTGCTCCACGATAATGCATGGCCACATGCTGCAAGAATGATGTTGCAAAAACCCACAGACTTGGGATTTAAGTGTTTACCAAATCCTCCATGTTCTCCTGATTTTTCACCCACTGATGATTATTTTGTAAGCACTTAAGCACATTTTTAAATGTTAAAACTTTTAGGTCCAAACTAGAGAAAGAATCAGCTTTCAAAGATTTGTTACATCACAGCCAGTAACATTTTTATCAACAAATAATAAATAATTTTGTCAATCAATGGCAGAGGTGCCTGGATACTCAAGGCTCATATTTTGACTAATTTCAACATTTCTACAGTTAATTTTTCAAGAATAAAATTGTGTTTCTGAAATCGACCATTATTTTTGTAACAACCTAATATTATTTATCCACTACAACACCTAAGACTTACTCAAGGTAAAGGGTTAAAGAATAAGTTTGTTGTAAGAGCATAAAAGGAGGAAGTAAAAAGTGTGTATTATGAGGATATGTAGGAGAGATAACTGCTGAATCTGGACTTGAAGATCTGAAGAACATTAGGGAAGCATCCTCTCAGGAATCAGTTTTAGGAAAAAGCTGAGTGATACTTCCTTCTTTCTGATAGAATATGAACGGAATGAAGATATGTCAACCCAGTATACATGGTAGATCCTAGCTGTAAAGGTCTGAACTGGTGGAACTAAGCAATGCAGCTCATTTGAACCTTTGCCATAATAATAGCAACAAATTAAAAAAATAAAAGAGAGAAAGCTTACTGCATTTGACTAAATGTAAGACATTTATCTTAGTGTTTCTTAAGAAACACAGTTTTTGAATTATTTTAATTTATTACAGTGGATTTTTTTAAAACAACTGTGAACAATGGGGGAGGTTTGGACACACACAAGGTTAGCTGGGGAGGGTCTTATATACAATCAAATACAATATTTTAAAATACATTAAAACATGATGCAAAGTGACTGAATGGTTATCAACTATAATAGTGGAAGAAGCAAACCACGTTCAATTTACACCTAAAGCTACTTATGTTCTATTAGTACCAAAGTTCTTGAGGAAGACATGAAACCTCCTACCCTGCATTCTATATAAATATAATTATAAATGTAGAGGGAATGTAGCATAATTGTTATTAACACAGATAAAAGAATTTTTTAAAAATATGTTCAAATTCTGGATATAGGCAATTTATGTTCATTTTGCATTAATGGCATTAGGAAAGTCAGGAAACTATCTCTCCCTGGATTATGTTTATGTAATCAATCTAGAGTCAGTGAAGCATAATGGTTTTCAGCGTAGATAATAATATCAACAAACCAAGTTCAAACTCCAACTGAAGTTGCTTGCATTCGCTTAGTACTAATGCCCTTACTAAAGGTTTAAATCCACCTTTCCTTGCATTGTATGTACATAATAAATGTAAAAGTTGTTTATTGCTAGCCATGACATCCATACATCTAAAATTAAGGAGAGGAAATAAAAGAAAATGAGAGAAAAGAGAAAAAGAGAGATTAGAAAAGAAGGAAAGAAACAGAGAAGAAAAAGGAAAAGAAAAAAGAAGGAAAGAAAACAGAAAAGAAGAGGAGAGAAAAGAAAAGAACAGAAAGAAAGAGAAAATGAAAAGAGACAGGGGTTAAAAAAGGAATGGAAGAAGAAAAGAAAGATATCTCATAAGTTGACAAGAAAGAAAACCGGACTGACAGGAAGAATAGAGAAGAAATCCATAGAAAATGAAAAAGAAACAATCAAAAGGTGAACAGAAATAAGAATAAAAGTGAAAGAGACAAATGTGAAAGAGAAAAGGTAAAAAAAGAAGAAAATCAGACAGACTGAAAATGAACCATTCAAAAGGGGAAGAAAAATATGAGTGAAAGAGAAAAATGTGAAAGAGAAATGGCAAAGCAAAAAATCAAAGAAAACAAAAAAGAAGCAATCAAAAGGTGACGGGAATGAAGAATAAGAGTGAAAGAGAACATGGAAAGAAGAATAAAGTCAAAGAGAATGAAAAAGAAGCAATCAAAAGTGGGGAAAAGGAAAGAATAAGAGCAAAAGAGAAAATGGAAAGAAGAAAATAAGATAAGCTGGAATCTAACCAAAAGAAGAAAAGTAAGAAGAATTATTGAAAGAGGCAGAGAGCGAAAAAAAAAAAGAATAAGTTGAATGAAGTTATGAATATGTGGTAAAAGAAAAGTGTAAAGAAAAAAAAATGAATAATTAGGAGAAGGAGCCGGCCAAATGAAAAAGTAGTAGAATTTGGGAAAAGAAAGTTAAATTCAAGAAAGAATAAGAAAAAGAGTGGAATCAAAAGAAATGAAAAAAAAAATCTAAAAAATATAGATAAAAGAAAGGAGAAATAAAATATTTTAATGAAAAATAATAATGATGATGATGATGATGATATTAATAAATTGAAATAAAATGAAGAAGGAACACAGCAAAATGCATAAATCTTCAATTTAACATGCTATGACTATGTTTTTAAATCCCTTTTTAAAACCTCTTATTATCTTAAATATTTTCCGCCAGATCCCTTTAAAACCTATACATGCTTACTGATACAAGAACCTTAATCCGAACTCATCGTCTTCCACATTGTAGATTCAACCAAGTTGTCATACACTGGTGATTCACTTTTCATTCTATCGCTTTTTGGCAAAGTTACTTTGAAATTTAAAAGAGAAAATTAAATAAAATAAAAACATTTTGACTAAAAGAAAAATATCATACTGACCCAACCCCACAGCCTGATTTAATATATCTTGAGTAAATTTGGGATTTTAACATTTTGACAAATCTTGATTGTCTTCTTCTTGTCATCCACGTTTTATTCTTAATATTTTTATAAAAGAAAGAGAAAGAGAGAGAGAGAGAAAAAAAAATTTAAAACCATTATCTTTTTTCTTCTTCAAAACCAATAGCTTTCTGATTACTCATAGAAATACATTTTGCATACGTGACCGTCCCTTTGCATACAGACATTACACTGAAATGGAAATATAAAAGTGAAAAATAAAAGAAAAAAGAATTACAATCCCTAAAAATGGATAATCTATCAAATAAACAAGTGTTTGAGTATAAAGTAAGCAGATTGAAGTCAGGTTTTATCCATAAAACAGTTTTAGGGGGAGCAAATCAAGTTTTCTGATTAAATCAGTTATCAAGCCTTAAGAAATGTCGGAGGAAAGACCTTTAAGGAAAATTCTTTTTTATTTTCAGTTGAATCAAAGGACAGCAGTAGAGGAAATCAGATGATTTTAAGAATCTATATAATTCCAAAAGATTTATTGATGAAGCTGAAAAGTTCAAGAGATTAAATCAAAGTTTTGGTCAATGTTCAAATCATACCACATTGTGAAGAGAGTGTTCAAAAAGTGAAAAAGATTTACAGACTAAATAATGTTTGCTGACTTCTTTAAGATGAAAGTTTATTTATTTATTACTAATTCTCACCCAACACAAGAGCCACTCAATGTAGAGGTTACTTTGGGGAGTTATATTAGTATAGGAAACGAGAAGTGTCAAGAGTATAAAGCTGAATTAGACTTTAGAAGAAACCAGAAACCCAATGTTAAACAAGAAACAAAGAACAAACCTTTACACCTGTTCAAATGTATGGGGTACCCAGTGAGGATCGAACTCACTACTCAGTTATAATAGGTTCTAGTAAACAAGCTTGCTAATTATTACACCGAATACTAGAAAGAACAGTAACAGTCAGTATGGGATACCCAGTGAGGATCAAACTCACTACTCAGTTATAATAGGTTCTAGTAAGACAAGCTTGATAATCATCACACTGAATACTAGAAAGAACAATAAGAGTCAGTGGACTTGAGAAACCTATTTTCCTGAAAAAAAAAAGTTTTATGAAAAACATTTTATAATTTTCAACCAACAATAATGCTTACTGTTTAAGTAATAAAGGTCAAATGCACACTTAGTTAATTTATTTACAGTTAATTATTTTATTTAACTTATTTACAGTTAATAACTAATCTCACCATTAATAACTAAGGATTAATAACCATTAATAACCATTAATAACTAATCTCACCATTAATAACTAAGGATTAATAACCATTAATAACCATTAATAACTAATCTCACCATTAATAACTAAGGATTAATAACCATTAATAACCATTAATAACCATTAATAACTAATCTCACCATTAATAACTAAGGATTAATAACCATTAATAACCATTAATAACTAATCTCACCATTAATAATTAAGGATTAATAACCATTAATAACCATTAATAACTAATCTCATCATTAATAACTAAGGATTAATAACCATTAATAACCATTATTATATATTGTTATTTTTGGAAGATTTTCAGTGAAAAAAAAAAAGAGAAACATACAAATAGAAGTCTAAATCCTAATTAAAACAAAATTGTATTCCCAATTAAAAATTAGGTGTTTTGGTCTAAGAACCCTGCTTTGCAGTGAAGAGCCTAAATTTTTGAAAAGAGCTTAAATTTTGCATTTGACACATGTAAGCTTTTGGAAGATTTTTAGTGTCAAAAATGGATTCAGCACAGTAAAGGACAAATAGATAGAGGTCTAGATCATGATTTTTTCTGATAAATACAAGGAAATTTATGTATCATAAACTGATATCCGACATATAGTGTCAAAAGAAAGTAATGATCAATTTAATGTATGAAACAAACTGAGGATGTTTCAAATATCCTCAGGCTTACGGCCTATCACGTTGAATACACCGGTTCTCGCTCGATCACCGAAGTTAAGCAATGTTGAACCTGGTCAGTACTTAGATGGGTGACCGCTTGGGAATACCAGGTGCTGTAAGTGTATAGTGACGGATGTGCGTTGTGGTGCAGTGGATATCGGTTTGGAAAGAGAAATCGGTGAGCCGAGTTCGAATTCCAGTTGAATACCCTGCATTCACTTAAGCACTGGTACCCTTGGGAAATCCGTCCATTCCCTCCAGTTATGGGTTAAATAACAAGGGTAGGACTTGGGGACCCTGCTCTTAAAAACAAATCCCAATGAATCGTGAAAAGAAAAATGTTGTAAAAATAAAATAACCTTACCCAAAATCACTGGTTATGACCTTAAAATGATCCCATAAGGATTGATAGGTTGTTAAGACTCAAAAACAAACAAACAAACAAACAATCAAATATACTCAAGAACAATCTTCATACCTTTTGCAAATTAAAATTGTTTTAATATTTGGGAACTTATACAAAGAAGAAGAAAAAAGTTTATCCAAACATATTCTTGTTAGCATTATTTGAAGTTAGGGGTTCTGACAAGAAAACAGGCAAAAAAACAGAATTATCTTAATCTGAGTGAATTGAGTTGAAGGGTTCCTAAATCCATTTGATATAAATAATTTTTGAGAAAAATTGTAAAGTTAAAACTGTCTGTAACTCATAACATTCATTTCAACAAGACTCCAATGACTTTTCTAGCAAAAAGAGACAGAACAGGTAACTATCCAGAACTGATCAATTAAAATCAAATAATTAACATTATTTACATTATTCGGACTATTACTCTCATCTTTGTTGCCATTTTTACCGCGTTTCAGTTGTTGTATGCTCTGTCCTTCTTCAGGTGCTAGAAATTTTGAGCTGAACCCTTTATTATGTAATAAAGTTAACATTCTTGGATGATATGAAGTAGAAAGACTATATTGAATTCATTGCTAGGTCAACTGCCAAAAAAGTTGGTTCATTGTGTTGGCCTAGACAATTTTTCTTTCCAGAATTTATATTATATATCTATATATATCATTCACCAATGCTTAGAATATTGCTGTTACATAAGGTCTAATAATATAATAATGTTATATTTTTAAAGATTCTTGATGAAATTCAAAGAAGAATCAGCATTAATATTGGTATTGAAATGTAGTCTTGGCTTCGTTCTCTTTTCCATAACTATAAAGTAGCTTTCTTGCACCTTTTCTCTAAATACTTTCATGCTCATTGTTCTTTGCTATGGTACCTAGACTTTATGAATTTAAACACTATACTAGATTGCCAACAAAGTCTCATCAATTTACAGTTGAATTAGCTAGATATATCTGTAAGTTTCTAATAGTTTCTTTTCTTGCATTTCTCGCTTATAGAATATTCTTTCAGTTCCATGCTTTCCAGCCAACTTTGATCTTCAAAAGTTTAAATCAGGAGCAATAATATCGCTGATCATAAGTAGGAAATTAAAAAAGTTTAAAGATAAAAAATGTATTGTGACTCTGGCAATTTTGAGACATTATTTTAACCTCAGACTTCCAGCTGATGAAACTGCTCACAGAATTTAGGAATTAAAAATGGCAACAAAAAGGAAATTAATACTGAGCATCAGGAAGAGACAACTGAAGTTCCTGGGACATGCAATAAGGGAGGAGAGCTTGGAGAACCTGATACTGACTGGCCAGATAGAAGGAAAAAGAGACAGAGGAAGGCAGCGGATAACATATTTGCAGGGCCTGATCAGGTGGATGACGGAACGGGGGTTGCCAGGAGTAACAGGAGCAAACATACTAAGAGCCACAAAGGAGAGGGAGACGTGGAGAACCATGATCGCCTACGTCCTGAAGGAACAGGGTACATAAAAGAAGAAGAAGATTTGTCTCTTGAAATAATGTTTAGAAGTGAAGGACAATCATTTATTGATCATGAAGTTTTAAAATGCAAGACAGAAGAGAACCCCACCACCAGCAGAGAAAATCCTTCACCATAGTGATTTGCTAGGTGCAACTTAGATGTGGTACAAGACCAAAAGTATGAGGTACCTAGCGAGAATTGAACTCACTAATCAATTGCAATGATTCTAGCAAGACAAGAACGTTAACCATTACACCACCTTGAGGTGTCTGAAACCATGTCTATTAAACAGGTGAAGAGGCTCATCCCTTGTTCCCTGTTTAGGATGTGATTTCCGGCTTTCTCTCTTCTAATCTTTTCACTCTTACGTAGCCCCCTGCACAGGTGGTGTTACCGCCTTGCTCGGGGTGATATGATTAAAAAAAAAAAAACTTTTCACCAGATCTACAAAAATTGAATGAGACTAGGTGTATAAAGAAGTTCTGAAAAGTTCTCAGCCTGATTCAATTTCCAAAATCTAACCAGAACACTAACCAGAACTTTTCAGTACTCTCCAAAATCTAACCAGAACACTAAACATGAGATTCTATTTTATTTCTTATTGACTGAAAGGTTCTTGGTCAGGCCAAGAACTTTTCAGTACTCTCCAAAATCTAACCAGAACACTAACCAGAACTTTTCAGTACTCTCCAAAATCTAACCAGAAAACTAAACATGAGATTCTCTTTTATTTCTTATTGACTGAAAGGTTCTTGGTCAGGCTAAGAACTTTTCAGTACTCTCACGCCTATATAGAACACTATAATCAGCTTCAAAAACATACAGGAGTTCTAAAGAGATTACAAAAGAAAACTGCTTCTGATTCACTCCAATAGAATTAACAACAACAACATTATCTGAGACAAGTTAAATAATAAGAATTAAATAAATCTATAGAGAGAAATGGATATATCTTAATATTTTCTTCTAATATCAAAGCAGATTTAAATTTAAAAATTACAAAATATATAAATTCTATAAGTAAAAGAGGTTATCTTAAATTCAATATTGAAAAAAAATCCCCTCGTTGAATTGGGAAGTCAAGAAGACCAATGCCTAATTTGTAAGTCAAAGGCTCTGGTTTCTCATTTTCAAAACATTTTCTTTCTTTGAACGGTCTGAAACTTAAGCATGCAGCCAGAATTCTTTGGCACCAGACATTTTTCCACTCGATCCCCACCATCCAATCTTGTATCTTTTTACCAGCCAAGAGAAATTTTAATCACATTAGAGGACTTATGGCTGCAAATGATAGATGAAAGTGTCAAAATATAATTATGTATCAAAAGGCGGGAAAAAAATTATACTCTTTCTCAGCAAGAATGTATATTTTAATAAATTTAGAAAAATATATAAACACGTGAAAAACAAGATATTTTTTGTGAACAAAATGTATATATAAGGAAAGTACAATACTTAGATGTATTTATATATAGATGCATATACAAACCTATGAGTATATATATATATATATATATATATATAATTTAGATTAGATTGCCAACAATGAAACTATATTATTCTGATTGGCTGATTTTATTTCAAATTTGTTTTATATATATATATATATATATATATATATATATATATAGAGAGAGAGAGAGAGAGAGAGAGAGAGAGAGTGAGTGTGTGAGCATAAATTCAGATAGAAATAAAATACATCAGTAAAAACAATATAGAAAAGAAAAGAAAAGCATTTCTTTACTAACAATTTTCATCCTTTGATAAAGTTCCTCTGTGGACAAAACACATTTGTATAGAAATGCTTTCCTTCCCCTTTGTTTATATTATTTTTACAGATATATTTTACTTCTATCTGAATTCTCATACACACACACACACACAATATATATATATATGTATATATACACACACACTACCGGCCATAATTATTAGGCCACCCCAGTGTTTTAAAAAAATGATGTATTTCATACTATTTTTTAGTATTTATTGCCAAGTGAATAATTGTAAATGAAAATAGAATGGTTCTTTTGTTAATACTGCACAATAACATGTGCATCAAATGAATTTATAAATATTTAATAATTACCTATATTGCAGTTTCATCAATGAAGGAAAAAAGAAAATTTAGGGAGATTTGGACGAGTTCATCTTTGTTTCCTTGCCTTGTAAAATTTGGCAAAGTAGTAATAACAAAAGGACCATTCGATTTTCATTTGGCAATAAACACTAAAAATAGTATGAAATACATCACTTTTTTAAAAAAAACTGGGGTGGCTTAATAGTTATGGCCGGTAGTGTACATATATATATATAAAATTAAGATAAAATTGTCAACAATGAAACTACCTTAGTTGATTTTATTTTAAACTTTATACAAATTCAAAACAAATTTCTTCATTTATATGCACATTTATCTAAAGACTGGGTTTCTGTATAGTTATTCTATATTTTCCACTGGATCCAGTGGTCTGTGTTCAATCCCAGATAAAAACTGAGATTTTTACAGCTTGATTTCAAGACTCTGCATATTGGAAGACTGATTTCAATCCCATCCTGCTCACAATTCTGCCTGGTGCCAGACCAAAGCTCATTCAATATCTATGCTCATTTCCATACTAAAACTGTAGGCCAAAAGTGGAAAACTACACTCTTGATCGGCAACTCACAGCCTGCAAAGGATTTTTGTCCAGCCTGCATAACTCAACTTAATTCAGTTACTGTACTCTTTTTGTCTTTTATTTCCAGAATTCTTTTTAGTCTGAATAAAAACAAGCCCACTGAAAGTAAAAAAAGATAAGTTGATTTTGATTGACAAAATTTTTACAAAAGCAAGACACTTATCTATTTTTTTTGTTAAGCACTTTAGAAAATGTGTTTGGTTAATTTGCCAAAAGACCATTGCTATGAAGAAAGTTTCTCCAAACCAAGGCAGCTTAATGGACAGATAGGTCTGAAGTCGAGACATTTTATTATAATACATTTGATATACTTCTGGGAGCCGAGTTCAAATCCCAGTTGAATTCCTTGCATTCACTTATGCACAAATACCCTTGGGAAAGGTATTAATCCGTCTCTTCTCTCCAGTTATGAGTTAAATAACAGAAGAGATTAGGTTCTGTAGCTTTGGCTGGCAACTAATCTACTGCAGAAAGTAATGGCAACCTACTGTGGGAAAATCCTCTGCCCTGTCAGTCATGACTTGAAAGAGACATGACTGCTCAGGCATGTATTACGGATGGCACTTGACTTCTTCTGGGAGCTTTTGTCTTCACACCATCTTACTCTCTCTCCTGAAGAGATTGTCTAGATATGGGAGATAGTGATATTTTTTTCCTCCAACAATTGCTTTTCTTCAGAGTCTATATTGCTCTTAATTTCAGTAATGCTTGTCTTGCATTGACATAACATCTTCACAATCATTACTTTAAGGCTCTCTGTACATTTCTTCATCACTATCATGTTGTCATCTAATTTGGTCTCCATGCAATAATATTCCATTTCTATTTTCTCTATTATCACAGAGTTCTGTCCACTTCGCATTATGAACCTTGCCTCTTGTAAATTAGATTCACTATTATTTTTATACCAGTTTTTCATTAGTGACATAAGACATGATCAATGGGGCTCTAATTTGTCTACCCAGGAGGTAAACAGGCTTTTCAATCTTCCAACATGTAATATTACATTTGGTGTTGTTCTATAGCTTAGCAACAATATAGGGTGAAATATTCCTGTTCTTTCTTTCTATTGTCATCATATTCTCAGTTTGTTTTTTTATAGTTTGTACCATCCTTTGTGCATTGTGGTGCAGTGGATATCGGCTTGGAATGAGAAATTGGGGAGCCGAGTTCGAATTCTAGTTGAATTCATTGCATTCACTTATGTGCAAATACCCTTGGGAAAGGTATTAATCCATCTATTCCTTCCAGTTATGGGTTAAATAACAGGACAGATTAAATAAATGAGTTGCAAAGATGAGTATTGAATGCTTTATTTCTTTACCATCTTTCTCTTTCCTGATCTATTTATCTCTCTCTCTCTCTCTCTCTATATATATATATATATATATATATATATAGGAAAGATATTAAAAAGAAGCCGTGAAAGTATTTGTAGAAGAGACACAAGGAAGCCGCATTGTGCCGGTGAGAAAGTGACTGTATCTGAGCTGCCAAGCCATGATCAATCACATTACAGATTCTCTGTTGGATTTTGTCAAGGACACCTAGGTGGATAGCAGGAGCGATGTGTGTGTGTGTGTGTGTGTGTGTGTGTGTGTGTGTGTGTGTGTGTGTGTGTGTCTGTGTGTGTGTGTGTGTGTATGTGTTAAATATATGGATCAGAATCCAACTAGATGATAAAATAAATCAAAAGAACAAGTAGGAAATGTATCTCAATTTAATTAGTTCTTATTGGTCAGAAATGTGTCATGTGTATTAAAACAATAATTTTTAAATGTATTTGCATTGAATATTTTGGATGCTAAAGTGTATAGTAGTGTATGTATATGTGTGTGTGAAGAGATGCTTGTTGATTTAGTGTGTGTGTGTGTGTGTGTGTGTGTGTGTGTGTGTGTGTGTGTGTGTGTGCATGTGCACATATATAAGTATATAATAATATACATAAGTTCATAAAAATACTGATAATGGTAACAAATAAAAGGTTTTGTTTCAGCCAAACAAATGGTCGACCACATGTATTTCTAGAGGATAACACTTCTAAGGCAAGCAATCTTTGTAAATAAAGTGCTTAATATAGAATTTAATATAAATGAGTTGCAAAGATGAGTATTGAATGCTTTATTTCTTTACCATCTTTCTCTTTCCTGATCTATTTCTCTCTCTCTCTCTCTCTCTATATATATATATATGTATATATAGGAAAGATATTAAAAAGTTTTGAATTTAAAAATGTATTTTTGGACAGTATTTGTTTATTTTTATTATTGTATTTTATATTTCAGACCGCCCTCAATCCTTCATCAGAAACAAGTGATTTTTAAAATCATTTAAAAATCACTTGTTTCTGATGAAGGATTGAGGGCGGTCTGAAATATAAAATACAATAATAAAAATAAACAAATACTGTCCAAAAATACATTTTTAAATTCAAAACTTTTTAATATTCTTTCCTATACATATTAAGACAGTATATGTGGATCATCACTATGTTATATATATATATATATATATATATATATACAGAAATTAATAAGTAAAGAGTATCAAATGGGTATTGGGAAACAAAAAGTGCTCAACACTTTATAGCAAAGTAAACATTCTTTTCAAGAAAGGTATTTTCAATGGCCAACATCAATTATGAGTTGCAGAGTATATAAACCTCAGCTGGACACCTGAAGATTGTAAACTATATGTGCACATGAAACTCTCGGTAGAGTAAAAGACAACCATTAGAAAATCGTTTTTGTTAACAATTATATATATATATATATATATATATATATATATATATATATATATATATGTTGTATACATATCTATATACAGGAATGAAATGTTCCTATTCTCTTAAATATGTGGACACTTTTAGAGTAAGGGAGAGTGATTACTGACTCGCAGTTCATTAGCAGTGTATCTACTTCACACAGCATATGAGTCTTGTACTTGTTGATATACTATTATTCCCAACTTCCATATTGCTGATTACTCATGCCTTTTAGTGATTACTCACAATCTTTTAGAGTTACAACAATATATATATATATATATATATATATATATATATATATATATATATATATATATATGTTTCATATCACCATCTGGTACAACACTTAGTTTCCTGCACATGGCAATCATTACTTTTATTTTACTATTTTTTATTTAAATTTTTTTGTGATTGTTAATTACTTGTGACTGTATTTTATATTTTACTATATAGGCTCTCTTTCTTTTCTTTTTTTATTATTTTTCCTTTTTGGCTTGCTAAAGATTTTTGGATTTGTGAATAATTTTTGTTTATCTTTTTCTTTGTAAACCTTTTCTTATTCTTGTAAAATTTTTCTTTGTGAATTTTTAATTTTTCTATGTATTATTATTTTTAAATTTTTAAAATCTTTTATGATTGTCAATTATTTGTGACTGTAATTATATCATCCTATATGGGCCCTTTTTTTCCTTTGTTACAGTTTTATTCATATTTATTCTTTATTTTGGTTATTTTTAATTTTGTGTATATTGCGTGGATTTTATTGTGTTATTATATGGGCTCTTATAGTTGTGTGTTTGCATGCGTTTATTTTTTGTACTAGCAGTATAGCCCGGCATTGCTCAGGTGTAATGAAAGCTTTCACACTAATCCATGGTCCTGGAGCTCAGACTTAGCCTAAAGAATATTTGTGTGAAGTTTGGCGAGAATCGGATAAAAATTGTGGATTTGTATAAAGGTCATACAGACAGATAAGCAGACACACACACAAACATCTTGCCTTTTTTATATATATATTATCGATTTTCTGCACTATTGTAAGAACTGCAACCTTGAAACTTCTGAATATCGTTTCTTATGTCTTTGTCTATGAGTGCATCAAATTTGATTAAAATCGGACAACTCCTTCTATAAGCCGATTTTTTCGATTTTCGATATTTATTGGGGTACCTCGACACAAAACCTAGCTAAGAACACTCGCAGACGCTTATAGTACAACTGTGTAAATTTTCAAGAAAATCGGTTCAGCCGTTTCAGAGTCTATAGGTAACGGACACACACACAGACACACACAGACACAGACACACACACATACACACACAGACAGGCACACACACACACAGACACACACACACACACACACAGACACACACACACACACAGACGCACACGCGCACACACAGACAGACACACACACACACAGACACACACACACACACACACACACACAGTTCCATTTAGATTCAGATTAGATTTAGATTTTATCTATTTTCTTGTTTATTCTTGTATATTGCTTTTTTTTTCTTTTTTTTTTATTTGTACATGTGTGATTTAGTGCACGTGTTCTTTATTTTTGTGACCTTTCTGACATATTTGTTGCCTCAATGTTTAACTGTATACACCTTCACCCTTCACCCTTCACCTTATTTCCTCTCTGTGTCAACAAAAGAGTTTTTTTTTTAATATTCTGAGTTATATTTAACTATTTGATTTTTTAAAGTTTGAAGAAACAATTTGTAATTTTTACAACTGCTGAAATAAATTCTGAATTTATAACCGTTTAATTATGTGTTGAGTTTACTTCTCTATATTTCATATTACTCTGGATAATGTCTGTTAAGCTCTCTATTTTTATCTATTTAATATTTTCTATTAATTAGATCAATTTTTGGGATTATCCTATCAGTTTTTACAGGTTTGTCATTATTTCCTATATATATATATATATATATATAGTGTTGGCAAAGAAATCAATACCACATAGTGACTGACAGTTACATATCACAAGCAATCATTAGACCATGTGCTATTCATTTTGTATATGCTGTATTGATAGGCCACTGGAGATTTACAAGAAGTGGGGAAGGAAGAAAACCAGGTTTCCTAGTGTTTTATTTAATTTTTTTTTTTTTTATGTAATTTATGACTCATATATTTTTAATATTTACAGTCCTGACCTTGAGCTTAATATATTTTACTTTAGTCTAAGGATTTCTCTGCCATTCTGATGATGAGATATATATCGAATATATCTAATCAAAAGATTCTAATCAAAATAATTTCGATTTGAAATACACCAAAATATTTTGCTTACTGGAATTAGTAAATTTAATCTCTTAGCTTTCAATTAAAGCTAAAATTAAAGCTTCAAGAAAGCTTTTTTTATTTTAAAAAATTCAATTTAAATTTAGGTATCGAAAATAAGTAGAGGTACCTATAATTTTGTAAATAATTTTATCAGCCACACTATTGCGAAACTGACTCAAAGACTCACACTACATCTCTCTCAATGGAGCTCAATTCGATTTAAACACACACAGAGACCTACCAAACCCTATGAGGAACTTACTCCTTGACAACACAAATATAGTATCATCCACATACAAAAAAAGACTTATAATAATGGAGCCTTATTAATAAAAGCAAAAAAAAAAAAAAAAAAAAACACTCAATAACATCAACAACGAACACGCTAACAACATGCTTACCATGTTCGGTACATAACACATACCACAACTCCACATAACACCACTTGCATCCTGTTACACATAAAATAACATTAATCCTCAAAAATGGCTAAAAGTATAACCAAAAGTGCTCGGATAAACAAAACATTTGGACAATTTTTATATAATTTATGTCCTCAGAAGGAAAAAATCATAAGATCGTATGGAAAATTACATAAAAACTTAACCATCACACATTGTTTGATATTTTTAATGAAACCTGCATAAAAGAGAGATTGCTTCCCAAATATATATATATATATATATATATATATATTCAGTTAAAAGTAAAATAAAATTCATTCGTGATAATGATTAAAAGTATATCTAAAAGCGCTTAGAGAAATAAAACATTCGTACAATTTTTATATAATTTATGTATTAAAAAGAAAAAATTCTAATATTGTATGAAAAATTATATCAAAACCTACCCACAGAAACTTGTCTATCATTTTTAACAAAACTTTCATATATATATATATATATATATATATATATATATATATATATATATTGAGGCAGCAGATAATTTTCTAAACATATACTGTTAAATATGAGAGACAATAAATGTCTATTATGTTTAATCATGTGCCGTTCTAAACATCGTATTTTGGCTTTAATTTCAGATGAAAAAACAAAAATTCTCCAACATTTGGATAATTTTTTATTAAGTTGGTTCTAAGCTTTCGGCTCACATGAGCCATCGTCAGAGAGGTTACAGAGACGTTAACATAAAAACATCTACCATCAAAACTTAGAGTCGAAAGCTTAGAACCAACTTAAAAAAATTATCTTAATGTTTGAGAATTTTTGCCTTTATTTTCACCTGAAATTAAAGCCAAAATACAATGTTTAGAACGGCTCATGATTAAACATAATAGACATTCATTGTCTCTTATATTTAACAATATATATATATATATATATATATATATATATATATATAGTTTTATTGTAAGAATTATAACGGTGTCGTCCTGAAACTTCAAAGTCGGCATGAACCTGCTCAGTTAAAGTGATAAATTCTTTGCGTTAAACTATCAACGTTCTATCTCTATCCCGTGGTTGAGCACTTCACGATAAAAAAACTGCTTACAAAATACATTTTATCAGCAAGAATACTGAAAAAAAAAAGAAAGAACAAAAACAATCCTGGCGCCAACTAAAACTATCACAAGTTAAAGACCAAATAAGGATCAGAATCCGATTGGATGATAAAATAAAGAACAAATAGGAAACATAAATCAATCTAACAAGCTTTCATAAAATTCAAACACGCTAGATTTATATAAGTTTCCTATTTGTTCTTTATATATATAACATATCACTCAATAAGTCCCCGGCCCGACATATAGATAGTGCCACTAATTAAAAAAATCTATATTTTTATCAAGTACTAACCTTCAAACGGCACGTGATAAAATTTGGGCCTAATCGGATTATTAGTTTACAAATTTAGTTATTTAAGTGAAGTTACTGTTGCAAATTTTCAAAACAATGGAAAAATCTGAATTTTGTGTGTTGATAAAGCATTGCTTTCTGATGAAAAAAAATACTGTTCAAGCAAATCAAGAGCTTGATAAATGTTATTCGAACTCTTCTCCGTCAGAAACAAGGATTAAGAGGTGGTATGCTGACTTTAAACGCGGTCATACAGATACAAATGGTGTTGAATGCTCAGGTCGCCCAAAATAGGCTGTTGTCTCGGAAAACACCAAAAATCCACAAATTCATTTTAGCCGATTGTAAATTGAAGTTTCGTGAGATAGCAGAAGAGTTTAACATATCAGAAGGCAGTGCATTCACCATTTTGCATGAACATTTGTCAATGAGAAAGCTGTGTTCAAAGTGGCTGCCACGTTTGCTCACAGTCGATCAGAAACAATGCGTCGACAATTCAGAACGTTGTTTGCAACTGTTTCAACGCAACAAGAAGGAGTTTTTGCTTAAATATGTGACAATGGATGAAACTGGATCTACCGCTTCACTCTGGAGTCAAATCGGCAGTTAGCTGAGTGGACAGTAGCAGGTCAAAGATGCAAACATCAGCAGGCAACGTTTTGGCTTCCGTATTTTCGGATGTGCAAGGTATTTTATTCATCGAATACCTTGAGAAGAAAAGAACCATCAATAGCGAATATTATATAGAATTATTGGTGCGTTTAATGGAAGAAATCGCCAAAAAACAGCCACAAACGAAGAAGAAAAAGTGATCTTTTACCAAGAAAACGCACTGTTTCACAAGTCGATCGCAGCGATGGCAAAACTACATGAATTGCACTTCAAATTGCTTCTGCATCCACCCTATTCTTCAGATCTGGCCCCCAGCAACTACAGGCTGTTTGCAGACTTCAAAAGAATGCTCCAGGTAAAGAGATTTGGCTTCAATGAAGAATTGATATCGGAAAGTAAGGCGTATTTTGAGGCCAAAGACAAATCATTCTACAAAAAATGGCATCGAATTGTTAGAGAAGCGTTGGAATCAGTGTATCACCCTAGAAGAAGACTATGTTGATGAATAAAGTCAAATTTTGCCTAAAAGTTGTTGTTTTTTTTTTTAGTTAAAGATTTATTGAGCGATGTCTTAACTAATACTGTTTACATTATTCGGACTTTTGTTCTCGTCTTTATTGTCATATTCTCGACGCTTCGGTCATTGTACTCTCCAGCCATCGTCAGGTGATATATGTTGGAATTGTCTTTTCTGGATATATCGGTTTCATATATATCCCTTTAGTAACTCGACATTCCAATTTTTTTTCCATCTTTGCCGTAGCCACAACTCTTTGGGCCAAATCACTGGATTGCTTCAACCAATGTTTTTATCTACTGGGCCATGTGTCCTTGGCAAATGGATCTAGAACAATCTACCCTGATGGGCAGAATAAAGGGCACGGTTCGAAATTCTAACGTGTATCACCTGAAAAAGGTCTGAACGTACAATGGTCGGAACGTCATGAATATGACAAAGATGAGGACAATAGTCCAAACAATGTAAATAGGTTTTATGTTTTATTTTAACAGACTCTTCTTCTGAAGACTTTTTTCCTTGAACCTGTTTTTACACTGCGATATTTATTTAAAAATGCTTTTATTTGTTATATGAAGTTCATGTAATATTTTTCTCTTTTATATTGTTATTCATAACAACAAATATATTGATGATAAAATTCAAATTTCTCCGAGGAATTTGTTTTTCTTTCTAAAAGGTATTTTTTTTTAATATGTCAAATTTTAGATTTTTGTCGTTAAAAATATAAAATAGGAACAAACGTGATATTTTATACTCCAAAATTAATGAAAATTCATTTATTAAGACTGATGTTATGTAAAGTCAATGTCAGTATTAAATTCAATAAATTTAATCCGATATTTTTAGATATTGTAAACGATGTGCACAAAATATTTAATCCTAACCCTGCTGCTAAACCAAGCATTTTTAAGAAATCTTTTTTTTTTCAAGGTAATAATAATAAAAATATATTCATGACAAAATACGTCAGCATAACAATAGTTACTTTATTTCTAAACAATAACATTTTAAAAACAATACTTCATGTTTATTTTGTTTCATGTCACATTTTTGTTCCAGAATTCATAGTTCCGATATTGTTTTTATCTTATTAGAACCGTTTTCACATGAATAATTCAAAGATTAAAATGCATATAACACTTCGTACGCTCCTGTTAAAGGGATGGGAATTGATGGATCTAAAGCTCCGCTAAATTATATATTAATTGTAATAAGACCTTAGTTTAAAAATATATATATATATATATACCAAGATAAAGAAGATTAACTTTTTGAGCCAAATTAATTATGATCATAATCTCTACGTTTTTTTCTTTGAATTTCTACAGCAGCAAACTACCACAAACCCAAATTGAAACTAAAAATCTTTATTCCCAGTCGAATGACATTACGAGATTTCAGATAAGCCTTCCAGTTCTGAGTCTGAGTTGCACTATGACTTGACCTTAAGTAAAGAACACCATGCTTGAATAATAAAGCTTAAATGTTTAATAGATTTTTTATGGAAACTTGCTGACTATTAAATGCCCGAAAGTCTTAAAAATGAAGCAAAGAAAATATTCGCGTCGTGATATTATACTGTGTTGCACATTGTCGGTCATTTCATTTTTTATAAATATATAAAATAAGTACTTATTGAAAACTAAAGTTTTCTTTGTTGAATGTGCCAAGATTTACATGTGTAATTAGAATTAATATTGATTTATTTTGCATAGGTACAAACAAATGATAGTCATTTGCATGAAATGTTTTGAAATTCTAAGTTTTAAATTAATAACGACAT
Source organism: Ascarosepion bandense (assembly GCA_037127315.1). Classification (NCBI taxonomy): domain Eukaryota; kingdom Metazoa; phylum Mollusca; class Cephalopoda; order Sepiida; family Sepiidae; genus Ascarosepion; species Ascarosepion bandense. Next base: position 174,489 of record JBBBDQ010000632.1, read on the forward strand.
TGCAGGGATGAAACGATAAAATAAATTTAAAGGCAGATTTGATGGACAAAAGAAATATTAGTTCTGACTTTGAGTTTTGTTTGACGGCATATCAACACCTCTGTGGGTTATTTAATGTCAAAAAGGTGGGGTTTTAAGGTTTGTTTTTTTAATGTTCGGTGATAGTGAGAAGGTTGATTTAGTCAGATTGTAATGAATTTATTCTTTTTTATTTTAGAAAACTGAAAAAGTTTTCTAGTTTTACATTCAAAAATGTTTTGCTGAGAATAATTTTTTCCTTCAGAAATGTGTTATGGTAATAATTTTTTTCTTCAAAAATGTCTATTTTTCTATAAAAGTCTATTTTTATACTTTCATAGTGTTTTGACCCCAGTTTGGAAGTTAACTATTTGCCCATAGCTAGAACCCTGACAGGTGCTACCACTCCGGGTCAGGGTGGACCTGGGAACAACAGCAATTAAGAGGTGGTTCCATGCTCCTCACAACCTCCCAATCAGAGGCCTTGCTACCACTCTTCGGACGTTGGCACAAAAGACTAAAAAGCAATACAGTATAAGCCGGATATAAGAGACATTTTCTCTGGTCCCAAATTAGAGCATGTGGTAATGTACATATATGAAATAGACCAAACCCGGATATAAAAGAATTTATATCCGGGTTACACTGTAGTTGTTTCCAGTTAAAGCGAAACCCTAGACTGAAAGAAAAATGAATGGAGGTAAGTCAAATTTTGATTTCCTGGTATCGATATCGAATAAGTTTTTTTCGTCGTAATTTTGAAGGCTAAATAAGTCCTCTGAGTAAATGGTATTATGGCTGATACTAAGAACTACAATTATATCTACTTAGAGCCAAACCCGAAGCAAAAAGTAAAATAAAAGGGCTGAAAAAATACAGACATACAGGCAGATAAACAGACACACACACACAAATATATTTCCATTTATATATATATATATATATATATATATATATATATATATATATATATATATACAGAGTAACCTGGATATAAGAGAGTTGTCCGGACTGGATAAGAATTATCCTATATCCGGGTTTGGTCTATACCACAGACACTAATTTCGAACCATAGATGATCTCTCTTATATCAGGGTCTCTCTTATACCATGGTCTCTTATATCCTGGTTATACAGTTTTATTGATTTTCTGCACTATTGTAAGAACTGCAACCTTGAAACTTCTGAATATCGTTTCTTATGTTTTTGTCTATGAGTGTATCAAATTTGATTAAAATCGGACCACTCCTTCTATAACCCGATTTTTTCGATTATCGATTTTCGATATTTATCGGGGGTACCTCGACACAAAATCTAGCTAAGAACACTCACAGACGCTTATAGTACAATTGTGTAAATTTTCAAGAAAATCGGTTCAGCTGTTTCGGAGTCTATAGGTAATGGACACACACACACAGACAAAGTTCCATTTATAAATAAGTTGAGATTTATTTGAATGTTAGAATGGCTGCCAACCAAGACAATAAAACCCTGAATATCCTGTTATTTAGCACAAGCTGGTGGGGTGAGAATAGAAGAGACATATTTAAGCCTTTTTCAGAGGCATTTGTGGGAAAGTGAATGCAACAGACGAGACCAGAATTTGATCTCCGCTCGCTGATTACACTTTCCATTACACTATCTACATATCCATGTTTTCTTTCTTCTATTTTTCCCCTACAGATAAGATGAAATTGTGGCATATTTTTCGTTCGCACCCGAATAAACCATACCCTATGACTTTTCTTCTACAACCTATGAGGTAGGTTCAAAAACTGCCCAGCACTCTCTCTCTCTCTCTCTCTCTCTATCTACATATTCATTTGGGACGCTACAGACATCAAAGATTAAAACTAGCCTCTAAAACACTCATAGTAATATTCGGCTGAATTCGGAAAAAAGGAAAACAAGATTTTTAACCAAAATTTTGAGCGTGCTAGCAAGATTAAAATATCTAATGAAATAATAATAATAATAAATACTTTGCTTTTTTCCATTTAATAACAAATATTTTGACAATAAAACATGGATGCGGCCTTTTTTCACCATGCTATTCTAGGACATGTGATGAGGAAGGAAAGCTTGGAGAATCTGATACTTACAAGATGGATAGAGTGAAAGAGAGAGCAAAGCAACGCGTGACATACTTGGTGGGCTTGAGCATATGGATGGCAGAGCAGGGTTTGAGAGAAATACCGAGAGAAAAGGGGATGTGGCGGACCATGCTAGCCCAGAGGTTTTCAAACTTTTTGACATACGGACCCCTTTATATTTCACTATAAACGCTTATGAAGTTTAAAGTTTTACTAAAAATAACTTATAGTTTTGCATTAACGTAGTAAAAACTGGTTTTAGGCTTATTTAAATTGATAAATTTAAATTTTCATTTGATAACATTAATAAGTAAAAAATAAATAAATATCCAGACATTGAATGAAAATTTATATTTGAATTTCTCGTGATGAGTTAACCCATGGACCCCTTATACTTGCGGACCACCTGTGGTTCGCGGACCACAGTTTGAAAACCCTGTGCTAGACTACAAGGGACACGGTACATGAAAGAAGATACTATTTTTACAGCGAATTAGTGGAGGTACCTATATGTCATGTAGTGAAGAGATGCTGATAGGAAAGAGGTGTCACTAGATCTGTCACTGCGTAGCAGACTTGCCTCTGCTACTGTTGACACTGTCAGCACTCTGCCTTCGGTAGAGGGCGCTCTCTGCTTCCGAGCAGAGAGCACAAACCCAGTCGTGGTTCCGCCGGAGGGCAGAACCACGACTCGGTAAAAATAGACAAACATATTTTTGGCCCGGCTATATGGCCGGGAACTCCCACTTTAAAATGACCATGTGTCACATCCGGCCTTTTGTGGGGAGGCTAGTGAATATAGTCACTAGATCTGAGCTGTAACACTTCTGGTAATGACTCTGGTGGTGAATGACTAGGCGAGTTCTTTCTAAATTAATCACCACATCACCCGATCGGTACTTCAAGTAAAATCAGATTATTCACCTTTGACCTCGTGTTTTTCGCGTTAACCCCGAAACTAGTTTTGTTACTTATGAGCTGAAAGATCATTTCGTAGAGAAAGAATTCTATTTACTTCTTTATTGTTGTTGTTGAAGATCTTTTTTTTTTCTACCCCGTCGGTCGTTGGTTTAAAAAAGAAAAAAAAAATGGTTGTAAGGTTTTCTTTGTTTTTAGTTTTTTTTTAGTTTTGTTTTCTTTTTCTTTTTCAGTTCGTCGTTATTTCATTTTTATATATATTTTATTTTAATTTAAAAGACCATTTTTTAATTTCTTTCATTTTAACCCCTTTCTACTTTATTCGAGGGAATAAAACAAACTAAAGTTTACCAAAGATCGTTTGTGCCAACACTCCGACCCAAACCTTAACTCACACACACCGAAACACAAGTAAATAGGAAAAAAATGTAACATAAAAATAAAAAAAAATCTATGAATTAAAAAAAAAAAACGTGGTGGGGGGACAAAAGTTTAAAAGCCTTTGTTATGAATATTTACGGAGAAATTATCTTTGAAACACTGTCCATTTCACCAAATAGCATTCACAGAGGCAAACAACATAATTATAGAGACTCTACGCCGTTTTGAAAGATTTCAATTTCAGCTCCAAGCAAAAAAAAAATAAAAAATAAAAAATAAAAAATAAATAAATAAATAAATAATAATAATAATAATATTCAGAGAAAGAAAGAAAGTGCATTTTTTTAGGTAAGGGCGAACTGGGACGAAATAAAAATCAAAAATAAGCAACGACAAAATAACGGCAATAAAAAAACAAAAAATGCAAACAAATATAAATAAATAAAAGGGTTGGTGGTCGTTTGATTTTCAAAGCCTCTGTAGTTTTTTGTTTTTGTTTTGTTCGTTGACGGAAAGAAAAGTGTTTCATTTTTTTTTTTTTTTTTTTTTTTTTACGATTCTGAGCGAAAAACGGACTGGGTTACCGAATTCGGGAGTATTGGTCTGAGTTGATCTAATAATGAGTGAGAAAGGCCAAGTGGCGTGGTTTGATTTTCTTTCTATCTTAAAATTCTTTCTCTCTCATCCCCAAATCCTCTCTTTGCATTTCTCTCTAAATTCATCCTGCTCGACAGCAACTCAAACAACATTTTTTCTACAAATATTAATTTTAATTCAATCAAATATCGACGGAAAGAGAGAGAAAAAAGTTGGAATAACTGGGATGTTTTATGCCGTAGGTTTTTTTGGTCAAATTTTTGTAATCCGTAAAAGTGATATTTTTATTTTTTTTTATTTTTGCGTCAAAAAGTAAAGAAATCAAACTTATTTACAAATGGAACTTTGTGTGTGTGTGTCCGTTACCTATAGACTCCAAAACGACTGAACCGATTTTCTTGAAAATTTACACAGTTGTACTATAAGCGTCTGTGAGTGTTCTTAGCTAGGTTTTGTGTCGAGGTACTGCCGATAAATATCGAAAATCGATAATCGAAAAAATTGGTTATAGAAGGAGTGGTTCACTTTTAATCAAATTTGATACACTCGTAGACAAAGACATAAGAAACGATATTCAGAAGTTTCAAGGTTGCAGTTCTTACAACAGTGCAGAAAATAAGGCAAAATGTTTGTGTGTGTCTGTTTATCTGCCTGTATGTCTGTATTTTTTCAGTCCTTTTATTTTAGCTTTTGCTTCGGGTTTGGCTCTAAGTAGGTATAATTGTAGTTCTTAGTCTCAGCCATGATACCATTTACTCAGAGGACTTATTTAGCCTTCAAAATTCAGTTTACGACGAAAAAAACTTATTTGATATTGATACCAGGAAATCAAAATTTGACTTATATCCATTTATTTTTCTTTCAGTCTGCGGTTTCGCTTTAACTGGAAACAACTATTGCTTTTTAGTCTTTCGTGCCAACGTCCAAAGAGTCTGAGCTCTAGGACCATGGATTAGTTTTAAAGCTTTCATTACACCCGAGCAACGGCAGGTTATACTGCTAGTCAATGATAAAACTAAAAAAATAAAAGTGTTGTCAACTTTCGGAATGAATTGTAATTTTTGTTTTTTCTTCTGGCATCTCTGCTTAAATCACGTTCCTTACGCCTTTTATTTAAATATTTTCATGGTAACTGTTCAAATGAACTTTTTACTAAGTTATCTAGACTTCATGAATTTAAGCGCAGTACTAGATTGGCGGCAAGGTCTCATTACTTTCCTGTTGAAATTGTAGCGTAGGGAGCTGGTTAATGTTTCTTTGATTCGGCCTTGTGTCATACATAACCGAACACCCTACAGCTTACATGTTTTATGCAGAATTTATTGTCAGAAGGTTTTTCATCATCAGAAGGTTGGTTGTCGGCAGGTTGGAATGTGTGGATTAGTGTAGAAGAATGGAATAATAAAATATCCATTTTGTATGTTAAAATAGAAATTTATTCAAGAGAAAGATTAACATAAGTTGTAGAAGTTAATGTTCAATTAGAAACATTAAGAAGTTAAGAGTAGAGTTCGTACAAACTGTCCTAGTAGTAATTGTTGAAATAGATAAGGAGAAGGAGAAAGAGGACAATATCCGGGTCGTTTGAAGTTTGAAGTTACATTTTAGATGTTTGTCTCATGGCTCCCAATTACGCTCTGGTTCACTGACGTTGATGAAGTCCTTTTATTGTAACCTAGATGTTTTTCGTACTTGCAAGTCGCTCCCATTCATCAAAAATCATTTTAATACTTACTTGCGAAATCTGGTTTCGACTTTTTCTTTAAGCAGATGGCCAATCTTTTTTCTATTTGGGAAAACCAGGATTTCACACGTCATTGTGAATTTTTGTAAAAGTGAAGAAGAAGGGCGTTGATTTTAATGAATTTCTTATCCGCTACAAAATCACTAGATGCAACCATAAGTTCTATAAGTCTTTATATCTCGCACTTCTCGTTTCCTGTCAAATTTAATTGCAATGCCAATCGTTATTCCTGTTCTTTTACTGTTTTCTCTTCGTAATAATCTTTTCTAATATTCTACTCAGTAAACACCCCCCCTTGCGTCTTAGTGGCATTATTGCCTTACTTGAGTTGGAATGTTTGAAAAACATTCACTCACCACAAGGCCCAATGGCCACTCAAGTTAGAAGATGACTGGATTAAATTGTTAGGCAGGGGAAAATAAGAGAAACTTATAAAGACGAGTAAAAAATATCGATTGACTTAAAGAGACCAAGATTTTAGTTGTTAGGAAAGCATTCTCTCAGGAGTTTGTTCTAAAAAAAACAGTTCTGGTGAGGAAGCTAGCTGTTACTTTCCCCAATTATCTCATGACAATCATTATTTATAGACTGAGAGTTTCCGTATTTTTTCCAATACAAGGCCCAAGAGCCACTGAAGGTCGAAGTGAGGTTGTAAGGGAAAAAGTAAGAATATTACGAGAGCGATTAGGAGATATCAGTTGACCTTGGACTGAAATAGACCAATACTGTAGGGAGGCATTCTCTCTGGAGTTCCACAGAGTTCATTCCTCACTGGGTACCCCATACTTTCTGCCTTGTGCCACATCTAAGTGTCAGGAGTTCTATGGAAGTGGCTGTCTGAAATGAATTTTTTTTTTATTTTATTTAAGTTTGCAACTGGAAAAATAAACCTACTTTTTAAGATTTATTCAGGCCGAGATAACTTTTCCATTTGTGCATCCCAAAAATGCTGGGGAATTTGGCTAATGACCAACGAAATTTGTTTGTTAAAAACAGACTTTTTTTCTTGCTATTCATTTTTCTTCACTTCGGATTATTTTCTTGCTTTCCATTAATTTTTTTTTAATGTTTGTGTAATTTGGAATAAATATTTCGAAAAAATTAACGGATTTATTTTTAATCTGACAATTTTATAACTTCATTTGGGATCATCAAAAGTCTTATTAAAGAAAATATGCCTCTCGGCAAGAATCAAAAGTGCATTCGCTTTTTTTACTGCGAACATGCAGTTTCGAGCCCTGCCGAGAGGAATATTTTCTTTCATAAAACTTTCGATGGTCTAGTCTGGTAGGCGTTAACTTGACTTTTCAGAAATAAAAAACTCAAAAACGTAAGATTTATGGAAATATGTTTATATATGGACTTTGGTTCTTATTTATGGTGTAAAGAACCCGACCCCAAAGTTTTAAAGAGTATTATTCATTCTCTCTCTTTCTCTCATATATATATAATTTCCATAAGAAAAGGTGAGATTTGGAAAAAAAAAACAGGGGCGCAAATTGATATTTTGGTAGTACTGGATGGCGGCGCTCTCGAGAAATTTCCTTCTGAATAAATTGCTTACTCTTTTTATTAGTGTGGTATTTTAAAATCGAATTGTGGTCGAATTTATTTCTGTGAATCGCTAGTGCATTCGTTAGACTATTATCAGTGATGTCTCTTTTGTGTTCATATATATACGTATTTTAGATTTCTACTTGTTTCTCCGATGTACATTGAGGAACAATTTAGGCTATATATATATATATATATATATATATATATATATATATTAAATCTATTGAACAGGTGAAGAGGCTCATCCCTTGTTTCCTGGTTAGGATGTGGTTTCCGGTTTTTCTCTTTTCCAATCTTTTCACTCTTTTATTTTTTTTATTTTATTTTATTTTTTTCAATTAGAGTAGATAGACTAAACTATCGCCCGGTTCACACTCCACCCACGTCTATTGAAAAGGTGAAGAGGCTCATCCCTTGTTTCCTGGTTAGGATGTGGTTTCCGGTTTTTCTCTTTTTCAATCTGTTCACTCTCACGTAGCCCCCTGCGCATCAGTGGCGTTTTCGCCTTGCTTGGGGTGATATGATTAAAAAAAATCATTTCACCCCAAGCAAGGCATTCCACTGCTACTATTGCGCAGGGGGTTATATAGGGAAAAGTGATGAGAAAGAGTGGTTAGTTATAGGAAATGTCGGGAGGAGGGTGATAGACGGATGAGGATACCGAGGATGAGGGTTGGGTAGATAGTAAGAATGTTTGAGAGAATGGATGCGAGTTAGTGTGATAAGAGGTGCCTGTTGACCTTACATTTAAATTCTTGGAGATTGTAGATATCGGGGAAGCAAGTATATGGAAGGGAATTCCACAATCGGGAAGTGCGAGAAAAGAAGCTGTTAGAGTAGAAATTGCGGTTACATTTTATCTGTTTCACTGTAAAAGAATCGGACCTAGTTGCTAATCTAGTAGCTCGTGCAAATTCATACCTAGGGGCTACTAGTGATCTAAGCTTATCGGAGCAGACGCCGTGAAAGTATTTATATAAGAGGCACAGGGAAGCCACATCACGCCGGTGAGAGAGTAACTGCAGCCGAGCTGCCAAGTCGGTATCGATCACATTACAGATTCTCCGTTATATTTTGTCAAGAACCTGGAGGAGAATAGCAGGGGCACCCGACCAGATGTGGCAGCAGTATTCAATACACGGGCGGATGGTATATATATATATATATATATATATAGTAATGAACTTAATCACAGTAAGTCAACACTAATAATAACAGACTAAATGTCCGAAAATAATGCTAAGTAACAGTAATATAAACCGTCTTCTAACCCGGCGAGGACCCCCTCGTGGGTTAAATAAAGGGGGAGAAAAAATGAAACAAACAGCGCACAAGAACAATACGTCTAATGCTCGTTTGAAAGAAAAAAAAAAACAAGACGAAACCTTAACAGCAAAGTGCTCGAACGAAAGTACGAAAGTAGAGCAGAATGTTGGCTCAATTCTAGATTTTTGTATTATATATATATATATATATATATATATATATACAAAAAAGCTTGATTTTTAAAAACGGTTGGGTCTGCCTGTTTAATTTTTTATTATATTTGAGCAATATTCTGATAAGGCGTTGAGTATCGTGCTCAAATTTGTGAATAAACGGTCCAAGTTCATATTTTGTTATTTTTGTTCAAGTACGTTCGACTTTCGCGGTTATTGTCAAGAACCAACGTGGTGTCTGTACGGTAGTCAGAATTCCTTTCTCTACATCCTGGTATTCTTTAGGAAGCTAAACGTTTGAAATAATCTAGCATAATGTCATATGTAACAGTTAAAGGAAATAAAGCCGCACAAAAATGGCGATTTATTTTATAATGTCATTTTTTTGTTTGTTTATAATACTTCTAATACTCATATAATATGTGAGAACTTTAGTTATAACATAGCCACTTCAATATATTGTCTGCTGTGGTAAATGAATTCATATTGTGGTCGGGTTGGTAAATTTTTGTTTTGTTCCTCGAAGGCCTTTTCTCCTTCAAATATTTCCAAAACATCCCTATTTCCGTGCAAATGTATATGCTGAACTCAAATCGGTAATTGTTTATTGATGAAACCTACCGTCTTTTCATTTTATCGAGCAGAAAAACATAGAATTTCTTGTCACTGTTTCTCTCACCCCGTAACCACGGTTCGAAAATGTTATTCACTGCAGACTGAATTCACGCGTAGTTTTACGATTTTTCGGTCTTTTTACTTTCATTTTGCGATTAATGCGCGGAAAATGAGTTCCGAAATACAACAAATCGCGGAGTAATTGCTGCCAAAGGGAGTAAATAGAAAGAATTCAGTATCCTACGCCTCAATTCATTCAGCGGTGAATCAGAAATGAGAACGGTGGTAAGGGGTGCGATATAGTCCGATTTATTTCTGGTCGATAACATGAAAAAAAGGTACGTTTCTTCTATAATCAATTACCGATTTGAGTTCAGCATATGCATTTGCACGGAATTAAGGATGTATTAAAAAGATTTAAAGGGGCAAAGGCCTTCGGAGAACAAAACAAAAATTTAGCGTCGGGTTTATTTTGTACAATAAGAGATGCTAGGGTTTTGAGACTTTCTTTGCATTACGTGCTGTAAAGTATTTTGGCGTTATCTACTAGTAACTGTCATGTTGATAGTTGCATTTTGATCGTTAATGATGTGCTGGTCTATGTGTGCACAGATTGCAATGAAGTTCAACAGGAGACAGGTCAGTTTTCGAGAAAGTGTGATGTATGTGTTCCTTATGTAAGTATTTAATTTTTTTTTTAATTATTGTTGGAGATGCAATCTTCTGGGGAGCATGAGAATTCAAAGACAACATTATTTTTACACCGGGATATTTATGAGACCCGGTGTTGCTGGTTATAATTAAATTAGATATTTGAAACTTTTTATCGTAGATAATAAATCTTAGGTGTCTATTATGTTCGTTGAGTGATATGTACCGGTGAATTATGTTTTTGATTGCTTTTTCATCATGTTTATAATTAGGGTGCATTTGGTTACAATAGAATAAGTTAATGATGTGCTATTTTTATTTATGCCAGTGAGGAAATTGCGTTATTTTCTCTAAATTTCATTCGAGCTAATTTTATTTGTTATATATATATATATATATATATATATATATATATATATATATATATATATCTCGAATAAAGGAATAGGGTTGTTCCAACGAGAGTAATTAGTATAAAATAAAAAGTGTGAGAAGCCGTGAACGTTTTCTTTAAAATATATATTTATTGTTTGGTATTCATACAAGTTATGGAGTATTAATTTGTCATGGTCTGAGTATCAGAGAAACCCAAACGTAAAACAACGTAAACGTAAAACAACGAATTTGTTCGCCTGAAGAGAGTCAATTTTAGACTCGAAACACGTGTAGCGCAAACCATGACAAATTAATACTCCATAACTTGTATGAATACCAAACAATAAATATATATTTTAAAGAAAACGTTCACGGCTTCTCACACTTTTTACTTTATATATATATATATATATATATATATATATATATATATATATATATATATATTTGTTTTATATATATGTGTGCGTGCGTGTTTTATATATATATATATAAGAAAGAAAGAAGAAAGACTCATCAGAGTGACGACATCATAATGATATCCTCAGGAAACTTTGAAGTCGGTATGAACCTGTTCAGTTGAGTGACAAACTTCTCAGCATTAATTTTAGATATGTGTTTGCGTTGTGGTGCAGTGGATCACGGGTCGGAATGAGAAATCGGAGAATGAAGTTCAAATTTCAGTTGAATTTGTTGCGTTTACTTACGCGCAAATACCCTTGGAAAAGGTATTAATCCGACATTTCCCTCTAACTATGGGTTAAATAACAGAACAGATTGAGTTCTATAGCCTTGGTTAGCAACCAGTCTACCGAAGAAAGTAATGGCGATCTACTGCGGGAAAATCATCTACCCAGTCAGACATGATCGCCCAAGCGTGTATCACGTATAGCATTTAACTGACTTTATATATATATATATATATATATATATATATATATATATATATATCATAAATTATTTTTTAGTACATGTACATAATTTCTTCTATATATGTCCTCTTCCCTACAATCATATGTTTGTTTCAGTGTTTGGATTAAAACACTTCCTCAGGGGGGGGGGCTTTTTTTTCCCCTGAGGAAGTGTTTTAATCCAAACACTGAAACAAACATATGATTGTAGGGAAGAGGACATATATAGAAGAAATTATGTACATGTTCTTAAACATAATTTATAATAAATATTCACTGCTCTATACATCATATATCGAGCACTGTTTTAAATTAATGTTTTGGACGGAAAATTTTTTTTCTTTTTTCTCTCCTCATTCTATACTCACTCGGATATATATTCTCTTCCAACTGTTGACTTCTCTAGAGTATCCACATCCTTTTTCCCCGACTAAAGGATCTCCTGAGTGATATGTGCATAGCCCAATCTTTGGTCTCGGACATAATTTCTAAGCTTGACCCACATAAGGCAAGCGGAGGTGATAGACTCCCAGCCGTCGTCCAAAAGAAATGTGCCAGTGAGTTGGCTCCATTCGTCTCTAAGCTCTACAACTATTGCCTTCCTGCTTCCTGCTTTCATGTTTGTCGCAAGTTCTCATTTTTAAGAACTCTAGTGAATCCTCTGACCCCGTCTAACTATTGCCTTATTAGCTTCTTAACGTTTTTTTTTTTTTTGGCAAATTATTCGAGACTCTAATAAATGCTAAAGTAGTTAAGCATCTCACGAGCTACTCTCCGACAATCAATATGGCTTCCGCTTCGGCAAGTCTAACGGCCATCACTAAATATATATAATAAGCTCGTGCTGTGGCTCTAGATATCTCGAAGGTGTTTCTACATGTTGGTTTTCTAAGCAAGCTTCAGGGCTGAGGTATTACAGGACAATTATGTGATTTAATCCAATTCTTCCTATCAGATCAAAGGTCGTTTTGAACGGGCACGCTTCCAGATTATTTCACAGAAACGTGTGTGTCTCTCAAGGATCTATCATAGCCCCTACGCTGTTTCTGATCCTCATTGATAATCTTCCTGTTGTCATTAGTTCCCAAATAGGCATTTATGCAGATAACACCACAATTTACTTTCGCCTCAAGAGGAAATCCGTCAAGGCTGACCCAGTAAACCTGGCTGCTGCTTTTGAAAAAAAAAAAACAAAAAAAAAAACTCCAATCAGTGGTTCACTGTGGCAGGAAATGGCTTCTAAATTTCAATGCCTTCAAAATGAAACTGTTCTCCTTTAACCATCATAAACAAACTTTCCTGATCGTCATTAACATGACTAATGATAGTCTTCTGAAAAGCAACACATTGTGCCTCCTTGGCCTCACTTTTTCAACAGACTATCAGTAGATGCAGCTATTGATTTGATCAAATCAATAGCTGCATCTACTGATAGGAAAGTTGGGTCATTGTGTCGTGCTAGAAAGTTTTTCTCGTCAGAGTTAATCTCGCACATTTATAAATCTATTGCATTGAATACTGTTGCCATATCTGGTCTGGTGCTCCTAATATTCATCTCGAGGTTCTTGACAAAACCCAAAGAAGGATCTCATATGTAATCGATCTTCACTTGACATCTTAACTTTAGTCACTTTATCACCAATGTGGCTTAGCTTCACTTTTTCTTTTCTACATATATTTTTATAGCAGCTGCACTGACAAGCTTCTTACCCTGGGGCTCTGACTATATGAATTTAAGCGTGCGACTAGAGTGCCATCTACTGTTAAAACAGCTAAATCCAACCCCATATCTACTCTAACAGTTTCTTCTCTCACATTTCTTGCCTGTAAAACTCCCTTCAGTTTACTTTGTTCCCTGATGACAGCAATCTTCAGAAATTTAAATGCAACGTCAATTGCCATCTTCTGTATTCTTGAATATCATTCATCATTTATCATTTCCTCAATACTTCCTCCACTCAGGTTTGTATCTCACTGAAACTCCCTGCGTACCAATGGTAGTCCCGCCTTGCTTGGGGTGAAATTATACATATATATATATATATATATATATATATATATATATATATATATATATTATTTATGCAGCAATCCCTCTTTTATGCAAGTTTCTTTAAAAATAACAGACATGGTACTGTGATTAAGTTTTTTATATCATTTTTCATATGGCATTATATTTTTTTTTACTTTTCAGTACATAAATTGTAAAACAAATTGCCAAATGTTTTATTTATCCAAGCATTTCTTAAATTGATTTATGTCCTTAATTTTATTAAGAAAGCAAATGATAGTATTACATAAAAAATTACATATATAAAAACTTAACTTGTCTTTCATTTTTAACAAAACACACACACACACACACACACACACACACACACACACACACATATATAGGATGCGGTAGAAATACCTCCCACATGATAGTAATATATTAGTGGCAATGGCGTATTCATCGAGCCAATATATTATCATTGAGTAGCAGGTATTCCCGCCGCACCCTATATATATATAATGGATTCATTTTTATCCGACATTTTTATTACTTCAAACGCTATTATAGTAGATGCTTGTATCTGAAACAAATACGTCATTTTCAAAAAATGTGGAGTCTATTTCCAATACGGGTATCCACGTTTGAAGTAATATATATATGTGTATGTGTGTGTGTGTGTGTGTGTGTGTGTGTGTGTGTGTGTGTGTGTGTGTGTGTTAAAATACTCATCTCCATCAGGTAACAGGCTAATGTACCTGTGATATAGTAACAGTTTGCGTACATGTGTAAAAATAGACGAGGACATGTACACATGTTTGAAAGAAAACACTATGCATTTATGAGTTTTGAATGTTAAAAGGGTCTGTTCGTGTAGAAAACCGAATACACATTAAAAAATATAGAAAAGTGAATTGCGGCCTTATTTTATGTGCAAATACACTTGGGAAAGATATTAATCCATCGCTTCTCCCTTCAGCTATGGACTGAATAGCAGGACAGCTTGGGTTCTATAGCTTTGGTTGGCAACCAGTCTACCGCAGAAAGGAATGGAAACCTACTGCGGGAAATTTTTTTGCGTAGTCAGTCATGGATGGAAAGAGACATGATGACCTCCAACCAAACTCTCATGTAATGCATTTTTACCCTTTAACGTTTTTATAAAATGTAGCTGAATCAAGAGTAGATATTTTGTAAGGCTGCAAAGACAAGAATGAGACGACTGTAGAACGATTCCTTGGTATTGTAATGGTGAACGAGAAAGACTAGGTTAAAGCCAAAGTTAGCCAAGAAATTACTATTTTACATTCTTTGTTGTCAATTAAAAATGCATTATTTGGAAATTATTCATGTGCGTCAAGTTTTAATTTCAGCGTTGCGGGCTATGAATAGTAGCAGCAGTTAGAAACGTAAAAGGAAAACTGAATTTCATTTCTGAGTAAGTTTCTGATGATATAATACTAGTAGTATAGCCCGGCGTTGCTCGGGTGTAATGAAAGCTTTAAAACTAATCCATGGTCCTGAAGCTCAGACTCAGCCTAAAGAATATTTGAAATAATCAAATAATTGCGACAATTTACTAATCGCACCATATATATATATATATATATATATATATATATATATATATATATATATATACTAGCAGTATAACCCGGCGTTGCTCGGGTGTAATGAAAGTTTTAAAACTAATCCAGCTCAGACTCAGCCTAAAGAATATTTGTGTGAAGTTTGGTGAGAATCGGATAAAAATTGTGGATTTTTATAAAGGACATACAGACAGATAAACAGATACACACACAAACATCTTGCCTTTTATATACATATATATTATCGATTTTCTGCACTATTGTAAGAACTGCAACCTTGAAACTTCTGAATATCGTTTCTTATGTCTTTGTCTATGAGTGTATCGAATTTGATTAAAATCAGACCACTCCTTCTATAACCCGATTTTTTCGATTATCGATTTTCGATATTTATCGGGTGTACCTCGACACAAAACCTAGCTAAGAACACTCGCAGATGCTTATAGTACAACTGTGTAAATTTTCAAGAAAATCGGTTCAGCCATTTCGGAGTCTATAGGTAACGGACACACATATACACACAGACAAAGTTCCATTTATAAATAAGTGTAGATTATAAGCAGTAGAAGATATATTCACATGAGGAAATAGTTTTGTGAAATTACTCGTTTAAAGCACGGTTTTCTTCATTAGATTAAAAAAAATAACAATTTTAATTTTTATTCATAAGATTATGATTTGCTTGCTCTCATCACTAAAACTACAAAAAAAAAGTATTTAATATCCCAGGTATCTGAGAGCACAACTGGACACGACTGTGTTTCGGCAATTCCTGCGTGTCCACATTCCTGGTGCAAATAAATGAACCCAAACGGGACACACTGACGCTCCTTGAGCAATATATGCTCAACTGCTACCATCATTGTGTCGGTTGTCATAAGTTAGAACTCCAGTGCACCTTTTTGCGCTTATGGGGAGAAGCTTGAGGAGGTGCAGTTGGGAACTGTCTTGTCTTGGAGTGCGGATGTGCATTGTGGTACAGAGTATATCGGCTCGGAACAAGAAATCGGGAAGGCGAGTTCGAATTCCAGTTGATTTTCCTTGCATTCACTTCCGAGCAAATACCCTTGGGAAAGGTATTAATCCGTCTCTTCCCTCTAGTTATGGGTTAAATAACAGGACAGATTGGGTTCTAAAGCCTTGGCTATCAACCAGTCTACAGCAGAAAGTAATAGCAACCTGCGAGATATGATCGCCCAAGCGTGTATCACATATGGCACTTAACTGACTGACTGACTGACTTGTCTTAAAGGTATCCATTTTCATAATACTCTAGCGGGGTAGGGAGGGGAGGGAAAGTGAGAGATACCAGTGTGCAGCTTTGTAATTGTGTATTGTTGCGATTCTCCTTGCCAATTTAAACAACTTTCAAAAATGATTCTTTCAAATATTGTTATAATACTTTATTAAATAAAAGACTACTAGTTTTCCCAAAGAGTAGCGGTCGTACTAGCAGCAGACATGCATTTTTAGGGCTCTGAGTTTGGGAACATATGAAGGCCCATTCGCATCAATAGATTAGAGGACCCAACTGTTAAAATGTAGACTATGAACAGTTTCTGTCGAGTTCAACGAGCCCATACAGGCAAATTTTAAAAAAATCGAAATTTGACCAATTACAAGGGAATTTTGAGGCCATATAAAATTAGTATTAGAGCACATTAAGGCGAGCATTAGCTACTTGAATCAATTAGCTTATGATTTTATCATTAAAATGACTTTATTTTAATAACAAACACTTAGAAAAAAACATCGATTTTTGTTTCAAAATTCGCCCATTAAAAAAAGTTGCTTCAGGGACACAATGTGTGTGTGTGTGTGTGTGTGTGTGTGTGTGTGTGTGTGTGTGTGTGTGTGTGTGTGTAAATATTTTCAGATAGAGTCTTTTTTTTTTTTAATCGTATCACCCCGAGCAAGGCGGTAACGCCACTGATGTGCAGGGGGCTACGTAATAGTGAAAAGATTGGAAAAGAGAAAACCGGAAACCACATCCTAAACAGGGAACAAGGGATGAGCCTCTACATCTGTTCAATAGACGTGGGTGGAGTGTGAACTGGGCGATAGATAGATGTATCTACTCCAATTGAAAAAAACAAGTGAGAAGATTGGTAAAGAGAAAGCCGGAAACCACATCCTAAACAGGGAACAAGGGATGAGCCTCTTAACCTGTTCAACAGACGTGGGTGGAGTGTGAACCGGGCGATAGATCGCTCTATCTACTCCAATTGAAAAAAAGTGAGAAGATTGATAAAGAAGAGACAAAAAACACTGTACTTAGATGTCAGCGTAATGACAAATGTTGTGAAGTGTGACATCGAGTTACGAAAACGCATTCGAATCTCAAATGTCATGTTTCAGAAGCTGACGAAGGCACTCAGTCAGTTAAATGCCATACGTGATACACGCTTTGAGCGATCATATCTCGAAAGAGAAATGACTGACTGGGCTATTATCCCGCAATAGATTGCCATTGCTTACTGCGGTTGACTGGTTGCCAGCCAAGGCTATAGAACCCAATCCGTCCTAGTATTTAACCCATAACTGGAGGGAAGAGACGGATTACCACCTTTCCCAAGAGTATTTGTGTGTAAGTGAATGCAAGGAATTCAACTGGAATTCGAACTCGGCACCCCGATTTGTCGTTCCGAATCGATATCCACTGCACCACGGCGTAATCGAAAAATAACATTAATCACCAGAAAAATGTCATGGAAGAAAAAAAAAAAGACAGTCGCGAATAAACGAAAAAAAAAAAAAATGACAGAGCAAACAGATTTTTAGATTATTTACTAATGTCCTCCCATTTGCTTTAACTCTGACAACGTTCTGACCGTTGTACCATCGGAGCTTCTTTAGATGTCTGTCGCTCCGGGTAACCTTGAAGGAATTTTGAACTGAACCCTTTATTCAATTTACGGGATTAGATTGTTCTGATTCCGTTGTCCACGCCTTGGGAGATCTCGTGTTATTCTATTTTTTTTTTTTTTTTTTTTTTTCAACTACTGATCATTTATTGCATGTACTGTTTAAACCCAAACCAAGGATTGAACTCACAATTATTATGTCACCAAATTCAGGAACAAACGCATTAATCCACCATAAACAATATTAAGTAATATTTGCATTTAAAATAGATTACATTTTTAATATTTTAATTTATCTTGATAAAATAATAGATATAATATAATTTATACTAAAATACTTTTTTTTTCATTAACTAAACCTGAACGACAACAGTCGTCTATTAAAATATTTAGGTATTTTATGAATATAAATGTCAAAATTTGATTTCTTGTCTATTAAAAGTACATTTATCTCATATAAATGAAGAATTTAGTCGACAGTAATTGATTTATGAAAATACTCTTTCATTAAATATGACTGTATTGCTAAAATTCATTAAATTATTTCTTTAATTACGATAAATTAAACATTAACATTTTATTAAGATATATATCAAATAAGTTAAATGATGACTTAATTTTCTTTGACTTTATGAGAGAAAGTTTATCGTGCAGTGGATAAGAAATTAATTAAAATCAACTTTCTTCTTCACTTTTACAAAAAGTCACAATGACGTGTGAAATCCTGGTTTTCCCAAATAGAAAAAGGATTGACCATCTGCTTAAAGAAGATTTCGCAAGTAGGTGTTAATATGATTTTTGATGAATGAGAGCGACTTGCAAGACCAGAAGTACTTCGCATGTAAGTGCGAAAAAAATCTAGATCACAATAAAAGGACTTCATCAGCGTCAGTCAGTTAGAGAGAGCCAGATGGGAGCCGCGAGACGAAACATCAAAAATCTAACTTCAACTTCAAGCGACTCAGACATTGTCCTTTCTCTTTCTCTTTTTCAACAATTACTACTACGAACATTTTGTACGAACTCTTTACACTATTAACTTTCTAACTGAACATTAATTTCTACGAATTCTTGTTATTCCTTCTTTAATAAATTTCTATTTTAAAATGAAAAATATATATTTTATTCTTACACTATTCCACACAATTCCACATATTCCATCCTGCTGACAACCAACCTTCTGATAATGCTGATGATGATAACTCTGCATAAATCCTGTAAGCTGTTGAGAGTTTGGTTATGTCTGACATAAGGCCGAATCAAAGAAATATTAACCATCTCTTCCAAACGATTGCTTCCCCGACGGCTACAATCTCCAGGAGTTTAAATGTAAGGTCAATAGACACCTCCTAACACACTAACCTGCTCCCATTCTATCAAGAACTCTTCCCATCTGCCTAACCCTCATCCGCGTTATCCTTACTCATCTGTCACCTTCCTCCTGACATTCCCTATGTCTAACCACTCCTTCTCTTTACCTTCCCCTATGTAGCCCCATGCGCAATAGTGGCAGTGGAATGCCTTGCTTGGGGTGAGATGATTAAAAAAAAATCTCCCTACGACTACAATCCCTATCACAGGTGGCAGACCTACATGTTAGTGGCACTGAAACTAGGAGCAGATATGGGGTCCCCTTTGCAACCAAGCAACAATAGATTCAAGGATCGAACTGACAAAACTGGCTATGAATAGATTCTGGTGAGCTCAACGAGTCCACACAGTTGGCGATTCGGGTACTGCAAGAAGAGCCCCCAAGAAAAATATTAGATTTAACCAGTTACAGGGGAACAACCCACTGGCTTATGATTCTATCAGTAAAATGGCTTTATTTTGAGAACAAACACTTTAAAAAAAAGCATTGATTTTGTTGAAAATTTCGCTTGATAAAAAAATAATTGCTTCAGGGGCCCCTCTGGGATGAAGGGGCCAGATGATTAAACCTTCACTGGTTTCATAATAAATCCGCTACTGCCTAGAACTACTTCCGACAAACAACTGTAATCAAATAGGTATCACACACACACGAGTTTCTAAATAAAAAAATGGATATTTCTAGTTATTAAACCGACAGATTTTATTACGTACATTATTTTTAGGGGATACTCATATTTGAATAGACGCTCCTTTTATTTATTGATCTTCGTCTACCGGCCTAAATATTCGACAAAAAAACCTTATTAAAGAAACATATCCGTTTCTACAGCCAAAAGGAACGCATGTTCGTTTCATGCCTGTGAACGCATATTTTTATCGAATATTCAGACTGGGAGGCAAAAATAAATATACTGTTTTAAACGTGGCGTCTACTCAAATATGGGCATCCACTAAAATTAACGTTTAAGCCATAAAATGTATGAGCTTGTAAGAAAGGCACGTGCAAGCAAAGCATGTATATAAAGTGGTTAATTACAAGTGTGTGCAGGACCGGTCTGTACTACACACGAACCCACTGAACGGGAGTCGGGCAAGCCTGATTGGAACCACCGGGCAGTGCTTTGAGACCCGACTATCTTGCGAACATTTGCTTTTTTTTCTTTTTTTTAGCCTAAATTTATATAAGGTACAAATTAAATTTTCGCGTATTTTGACGTAATTCTATGGTCTTTTTTGTTGTTGTTGTTGTTGTTGAAATCCGTGAATTTGTCTCGGAAGAACACTTTATAAAATTAACTATTTTGTTTCTATCTATAATGTTGAATATGTTTCAACTTTTTAATAAGAAAAATTAGAATATCGAGTTAATTTTGAAAATTGCCGAAAAATATAGTTGATGTATTTATGGAATGATTTATAAGTCTCTAATTTGTATTTATTTTCAATTTTTCTAATTGAATTGTCCGCCTATATTGCATCTGATCCATTATTGTACAATGTACATAATTAGGTTACAATGAAATTTGTATTTCATGAATACTTCTTTACTAAAAATGAGATATAGAGAGTGGGCGGCGTAACATAGGTTCGGGGGAGACGAGACCATTGCACTGGCCCTGGGTGTGTATATACGAAGTTTACCTAAAACTGAAGAATAACAATAAATTAATAATTATACTATAACTATGATATTATTTTGTTTTAAGAAAGGAATTATTAGTACTAGAGATCTGACGTCGAAAGATCACAGAAGAGTTCTTCCTTCGTGAAGTCAATGTGTTCCGTCTTCTTGAGAATATGAGTGTGTAACTGTGTAACTAAAACTGTCATAAATTCTACCTGCACAACAGTAACACTGACCATGAGAAGATATTAAAATCGAAGTATAATTGATTTTATATTTTTTAACTAGTTCACGATTGTTGGTATTTTTACAATATTTTTTATTTTTTAACAGTGCGATAAAGTGAGTGAAAGAAGAAACTATATACCTTTTAGTTTTAAGAAGAGTTTCTTTATTGATTGGCAAGAAAGAATAATAATGTGAGAAAAGTAAAACTGTTAAGGAAGAAAACATTGGTAAATAATGACTTGGAAATTGGTCCTTTTTTTTTTTTTTTTTTAAGCGATGCCACCTGTTTAATTTTGATCAAACAAGGGCTGACTGTTCTGAGAAAAGAGATCTTTTAACCAAAGCATAAGAAGAATATAAACGTTTTTCTTGTAGATTTCCTAAACTGCGACAGGAAAAAAAATTTCCAGTCCCGTTGTTAAAAAAATAATAAGCCTTTCTTTTATGCTTATTTTGTTATAAATATCGATACAAAAAAAGAGTAATTTTTTTTTTTCTTCAGTTTCCAATATGAGCATGTCTGTGCGTTAACAAAACTCTGACTCGGTCAAGTACTGAGACAACTCAGTTAAGAATACATACCATGAAGATCAGGCTTTCCATCTCTTCCTCCTCCTCCTCCACCACCACATTTTTTCTGACAAATCAACTTACGCAACACGCGCCCATGGAAGCACATGTGTGTGGGGTGCTAACGACTAAATGGACATGGGGCTAATTAATAATATTACACTTCATTTTCTCTACGCGGAAGGTAGTAGTTGCAACCGACTGCTATCAAACGTCTTTAAATTTGTTGACGTAATAGAAGAGAATGCCCTTAGGGAATAAAGATTTCCGACCCGAGTCTAACATGATTTTACCGTAAATTCCTTCACACGAACGAACGACCATGCCCTTCTCGTGACGTACACAAAATGTCACCTTTCTGCATTTAAGATGTACCTTTTTTTCTGCATTTAATATAAATGCAGAAAATTTTTAAAATTTTACGCCTATTTTAGTTGTTAAGAATATGTAAATTCTATATATTCTTCACAATTAGGGGTACCTTTTTTTAAGTTTTTGTTTCGAAACGAACAAAATATGTTTAAACAACTCGTTGATCCTCATGAAAAATAATAAAGCAAAAAAATAAAAATAAAAATAGTAGTCAGTGCAGGATTAATTTTGAAACCATTGATTTCTGTGTGGAATAATAATTCCAAATACAAAATATTTTAGACGAAAATCCTCGAAGAAACGATGTATCGATGATCAATTACTAAGTCATTTTCCCAAAATATTGTCATATTGCAGACAATTCACCTAAAAAAAAAAAAAGTTTTAATGGGGCATAACTTATTTTTTCTTCTTTTTGCCGAAATTTGTAGCTTTTCTTTTTTAGTTTTTTTTATCCAAACGTGTTTGTTTAATTTTAACCTTACCAAAATATAGGCAAAAATTCTCAGTTGAATTCTTCAGAAAACAAAATTCGAACCTGCTTTTATCCTCAAGAAATAAAATATTTTTGAAATTTTAGTTTTAAATGTTTTGAAAGTTTATATGTAGAATTGGTTTTTTAAGAATGGGTGCTAAAAAATTCTCGAACTGGCCAAAAACGAGAATAAACGCCCCCCCCCTCACCTACGAGATAAAATATAAAAAAGTGCGTCGGTTAAAAAAAAAAAAAATCTTTTTCAGTACCTCCTTAAATTGAAATGATTTTTTTTGCTTCTCCCTACTTTTTTTTCTGACTTACTGCAATAAATAAACTAAACTTGTTTGAATTAGCATGTTCAATAAAAAAGTGGATATCAACTTAAAGCAATTTATTTTGGCGGACCTGAAGCAGATTACCACCACGTTTAATTTCGTTGTTTTCCTTTTCTTTTTTTTTTTTCTTTTTTTCAGTGCAGTCCTATCGATTAACCCCTTAGCTTTACGATTGACAAAAAAAATTTGAAAAATTTCAGTATTTGAACCTTTTCTATGGGTGGGGGACAGTTTCCCATACAATGTTATAGTAAATCGAGCCTCCATTTTGAAACCAGTCGCCTGTACATTACCGCCACCTGTAAATTTGTTCATTATCAAAATTTTGGGATATTTTCAGTGCAATATTACACCTTAAACTTTACGAATGACCCCAAAAAAATTGCAAAAATTTCAATATTTAAACAATTTTGCGTGGTGGGGGAACCAGTTTCTCATACAGCCTTATAGTGGATTGAAAATGGAGGATCGATTTACTTTGACGTTGTATCAGAAACTGACCCCACCCCAAATTTGTTTAAATATTGTAATTTTTCAAAAATTATTTTGATAATCGGAAAGTTTCAGTAACAATCGATAGGACTGCGCTGAAAAAAGTAATAAAAATGAAAAAACAACGAAATTAAAACGTGGTGGTAATCTGCTTCAGGTCCGCCTTATTTTTTGTTTCTTGAGATAAAAAAAAAAAAATGAAAACTGAACAGACTTCGTTAAATGTTTTTGCAGCGTTTGACCATAATGGGCGCCAACCGTAGCGTGCGATGTTGAGCTAGCTCATCTCGCTGACTTGGTAAGTGAATTAAATTACTTCGGTTCGAATGCTCATTCGGTGCTCCAATTATTCTAGCCTTGTGCGTGAATAAACTAAGCTTAATAGAAAAAAAATTAAATCACATTTTTTATAAGCCAGGCAGTTAAAAATAATTTTAAAATGCAATGAGTTGGATCCACACTTGTGGCTTTTTTTTTTGACCTGTCATCATCTGTTGGTTCACTAAATATTATATAATGAATATATCTATTTTTATAAAAAAAAGAAAAAGAAAAAAAATGAAGCAGTACACAAAACCACGCAATTATTGTTTGACTTAGACTTTAACAGTCTCCAACTTCCCTTGACAAAGAAAACAAAAATCAAAACTGTTGTGTTGTTCTCTTGAAAATATCAAGTAAAATTATCGAAATATAAAAAGATTATTTTTTATTAAAATAAAAATTATTTTATACTTCGATTCTTTTTTCTATTTTTGCTTAATTGTTGTTAATGTTTGATAATTTTAATTATTTTTATTTTTTAATCACCTCTTTTAAATTAATCCTTTTATGAAAACAATAAAACGATTTCGACACTAAGTAGGACTATAAATTTTCATAAAGTAAAATATAGCTGAAGAATTTATTTAAGAATTATTTCTTGTCATTACATTAACTAGAAAATATTTACAGCGCTTACAGCAGGTCCACAAAGAAAAGTTTTCTTTTCTTTGTATTTTTCCCCATCGTTTAATTTATAATATTTTTTTTACTGTAAAAGTTTATAATCTTTTATGGTAAATTTAAATTGTTACCATAGTAATTTACCATGGTAAATTATTTTACTGTAGTTCATAATCTATCAAAACATTTTACCGTAGTTCATAATCTCTCGAAACATTTACCGTATGGTCATTTTTTACCGTAGTACATAAACACTGCTTGTGCTAAACAAATCTAATTATTTTTTAATAATTAAATTAGCAGACTAAAATATATAAAATATTTTTTTAATGATGTCATGTTTTTTTACTTATATAATTTTTAAATCGTGAGAAGATAGTCTGATTTTTTCGAGAGATTTGTAATTGAATATTTAATAATTAAATTTTAATTTAAAAAATCATCCATGCGATGTTGTAAATTTAAAATAAGTAAAACAGGTAAAATCATTGTGTGTGTGTGTGTGTGTCGGGAAAGAATTTTCTTGAAATGGACTACAACGGGGAGGAACTGCCCGACTTAATTCGCTTCCTGGTAAAAGCGTTAGGGAAAAATTAATAAAAATATTTAAACTAAATAAATACAGAAAAGAAGGCACTGATAAAACTTAAAGATTACTCGTCTCTTATTTTAGTGCAGCATTTTACTTAAAATTATTGCTTTGTGGCCCAAACAATAGTCAGTGTATTACTTAACAAATTAGTCGTTTTAAAAATAATCAACAGCGTCTTTTTATATAGCCATCTGTCACTTATTACCAAAACCAAGTAACCACTGTTTTTAGGGGTTTGTATTTTTTTGTTTGTATGTTTTTTCTTTTTTTTCTTTCTTTTTTTTACTACATAAATAACGAAGTAACCGATCTAAGTATCATTGTTAATTGAAATAAGTATTGTTGTGTAAAAATACTGAAAATAAAAAACAAATAAGGAGAATATGTTATTAACTTTAACAAAGATCACATAAAACAACGTTAAAAAAATATTTAATCCGTGAAAAAGGAGTTGAAAATTTCAAAATTAAGTAAGTTAGCTATTTAATTTTAAAATAAATAACTTTAGATGAATCTGTCAAAATTTTTGACTCAAACAAACAAAAATTATGGTCTGTGTAGGGAAGTCTTGACACTTCTTCTTGATAAGTCAATATTTTTTAACCGAAATATGTACTTTTTAGCAAAAAAACAAAAAAACAAAACAAAAAAAAACAATTAATACTGCAAATAAAAATGTTCCCAAAAAGTTAAAACTGTTTTGATTTTATGAACTCAAACGCATATTTCATTATTAAAGTTTAAAAAAAGATCGTCTATTTCTATAAAAGTTGTCTTGTTAACAGAAGTAGTTTTCCTGTGTCCGAATTTGGGGTGAAAAAAACACAAGACAGAGAATTCATTTAATTAATTAAAGATCGAAATTTGTAGTGATAACTGATTTTATTGAATTTTAATATTTAGAAATATTTAAAGCCATATGCTATATAAGTTGGGATTAAATATAATTTTCCCTATACCTCATTCTCTGAAGTTTTAAAAGTGAAACATTTTTTTATTGATAAACATTACCTGTTTGTTCTTTATCTTACTGTATGTATGCGTGGGTGTAAAAGTATGACTAAAATTTAAAATATATCTATATTCTATTTGATTTGCTTGATTTGTTTTTTACGGCTTAACATTTGCAGGTCATTTAGAACTCTGCTGTATTTACTAGCCTTCCCACACAAGGCCGGATGTGACACATGGTCATTTTAATGTGGGTATTCCCGGTCATTTAGAACTCTGCTCTCGGATTTACAATTCTGAGCCGTTCTTCATTACACCACCCGCGCATTCAAGCTTACAGCAACTGGTATACCTAAGCGGTCAACGAAGCACTGACCAGGCTCGACATTGCATCACTTCAGTGATCATACGAGAATCGATGTTTCAGCGTGATACGGCCATAAGCTACAATTTTTATTTGCAAAAGGACGATATGAATAAAGTTTTTCATAAAGTTTTTATTGTAAAATAACTGAGAAAATACGTAAAAATTACGAAAAAGTTTCGTGATATTTCAAGCGAGCAGAACAAGAAAATACGTTTTATATTGACCGAAAATTAAAAATTTAAAAATAAACTGGATCTAATTAGGTAATTTCAAAATAAACAAGTAAATAACCATAAGTTTGAATTTCAAACTTTGAAATATGTATTATTATGCGATAATTCGCAATAAGGAGAAATTATAAAAAACTGGTTCTCTCTAGCTAGAAGAAGAATCTTGTGATTTTTCTGACGAAACTCTTAAGAATTTGAAATTTTAAAGTTAGAATTAGACTAGTGTTTGTTGGCTTAGAAAGATTAAAAGATCAAAGGTTCACACTCGTTCTCGTTTTTTTTTTTTTTTTTTTTTGTAAACATGAGTGAAGAAGGTTATCTCATGTTCTCTGTTCCTTAAAGACTTTAAGGAACAGAGAACATAGAGCTGAGGTAGACTTTAAAGTCTACCTCAGCTCTATACTCCTAAATTTGGCTTGCCCATTTCTAAGCTAATTCCACACACTAACCTTCTACTTTGAGTGTCTCTTGGGCCTTTTATTGGATAAGCATTAGTAAAAAGAAACGAAACAAACAATCTAAAATTTTTACTAGATTTATAAAACCTCTGACTCTGAGTCTGATCTGATGAGAGTTTAAATGCGAAACTCTTAAGTTGGTTAACCAGAAGTAACTTGAACTTTTCTGAATGTATTTTGAATTGAATATTATGAGAAAAATGATATTTTAGATATGAGCAGAAGTTTTTTTTTATTTATTTTTCATTTTTTAAAGTTCATAGTGACTAAACTTTAAACTATGGACATTTTTTAATTCCTAAACGAAACCTGTTCATACTTAAAATATTATTATTTTTCCAAATCAGGTGTTCTATAATATTCAGTAAAATAATAGTTGTGGTTATTAGTACATATTTTTTGATAGTTTTTTGTGTATTTTTACTTAGATTAACAGATAAAAATATGTATGAAGGATAAAACTATTTTTAAAATTACTTGCTTTTAATTCCCTGACGCTATGAGCAATTGACTCTACTTAAAAATACTTTAAATAAAATATCAAAATTACAATTTCGTTATTTTTCTTTTTCATCCTCGATTTTTAGGGGTACACATGAACCTATAAAAACGCCAAGGGGTACAGAAGAACAAAAAGATTGACTACCTGGTTTTATTTAGTGATTAACATTTTATTTGCGTTAT
Organism: Ascarosepion bandense; assembly: GCA_037127315.1. Taxonomy (NCBI): domain Eukaryota; kingdom Metazoa; phylum Mollusca; class Cephalopoda; order Sepiida; family Sepiidae; genus Ascarosepion; species Ascarosepion bandense. The sequence goes on from JBBBDQ010000632.1 coordinate 201,933, forward strand.
TTCTGTCTATCTTTCTCGAAACAGCAAATTTCATTAAGAATAAATTATTAAACTAATCTACAAATTACTCAATGTAGCATTTTTCAGGGAAAAATTCTGTCATTCTAACATTTAGTAAGAATTTGAAAAAAAATGAATATATTTACTTTCCCAAAACGTGGCACGAGTTAATGGGTTGGTCAGAGTAATGTTAAAAATTTGCCCAGTCCCACTTGTTGTTACCGCAGACGTCAAGATATGCCTACTAATCACCCCTTCCTCAAAAAAAAAAAACATCTTTAAAAAGCAGATTTTGCAAGCTTTATTCGAGCTTCTTAATAACTAGCAGAAGTTTGCGAAGATGCCCTAGGAAAAACGTAAATACCAGGCAAATGACATTAACTGCAGCACAATGCTCATCTTCCCACAGACTAACCTGATTATTCTTCAAGACTCAAACACAAATTAAGGACCCGTTTGGCATTATATTCATACTGTAAGTCGAAATTATGCTGTCATAAAGACGGACATGAAATCAGGGTCCAGTCCAGTTTTATCTTATACGCAGTTTGTAAATTGGATTTTTTTTTTTTTTTGTAAATGCACTTTTTACTCGCCTTCATTTTAAAAGTTACTTTTTTTAAAAATAATTATTTGCCAAAGAAATGAAAATCATATAGGGAAAGCAGATCAAATCAAATGGTGCAAAAAAAAAAAAAAAAAAAAAAAAAAAAAAATCATTTCTCATAAAAAATATATTGGTTTGCTGTCTGTGGTGAGATCCAGTGTTTCTTAGGAATGGATTTTCTCTTCTTTTACATTCCAAATTTTTCTTGCTTTCCAATTCTCATTTCTTTCTTTCTTTCTTTCTCTCTCATTTTATTTTTACTCATACACACACACAGACACACACACAGACACACACACACACACACACACACACATCTAAAGTTTTTTTATTGAAAAGATTTTAAGAACCGGTTCTTTGTAAACGGTTCGCGAAAACCGTAGCGAACCTGTCGGATCTTATAACTGGGTTTGAATATTGGAGGGAAAAAAATCAAACTCTTAAACAATATTGAATTTTAGTTTATTTATTATTTTTTACTTGGTATTTGAAAACAAAAAAGAAAAAGATAAAATTAAGTGTTTCCAATCAGGTATTTTTTTTTATTATCTCCTTTGTTGACCCGTTTTTAAATCGGTAAAATATAAGCTATTAAAATACCCTTTTCATTAGAGATTAATATTATTTTATGATATGCTGAATAAAATAAATGAGAAGGGGCACCTCAGCGTGGTGTAATCGTTAGCAAGCATGTCTTGCTAGAACCTATTACAACCGAGTAGTGAGTTCGATCCTCACTGAGTACCCCTCACTTTCGGCCTTGTGCCACATCTAAGCAGCGCTTAGTAAATCAACTATTTTAAATGAGAAGGGACACAGCACATAATAGAAGAAAACGAGTTATTTTTGTATATGTCATGTCCTTTTAAAGACGTGGGCCATAGCTCTCCACTACATCCTGTGCCTTGTTACTCTAAAGCAACATTTGTCCTTGGTGTCATCCATTCACCCAAACTCATAATGTAGATTACTCGCTGTTTCCTTCTGGCCCTCCCTTTCTTCAATAAGTCCTGTAAGTGTTAAATTTTCCAAGCCTTCTTTCCTTATGTTTGACAGAAATTTCACTGTCTGTTTTTGATTGTTCATGGTAGATTATTTGTAGTTTGAAAGTTCTTTAAAACTTACAGGTTCTGATCGAGTTTTACAATAGACAACCAGAAATAACCTATTTTTTTAATATTGAAATATTCCTATAGATTAAGCATTCCATCTCACAAATATAAAAATATTATGAAAGTTATTTTTTTAAGCGTTTCACCCCAAGCAAAGAAATAGAAAAATAAAACACGATCAAGAAGAGATAACAATGAAAGAATTGGAAATAAGAAAACTGAAGATAACAATTGATATGACATTTAAAATGTGAAGATCAAATTTAACTAAAAAGTATCAAGCCAGAAGTGAGAAATGCGAGAAATGAAACTGTTGGCATAGGACTTGCGGTTATATCAAGCTAATTCAACTGTAAAAGGAAAAGACCTAGCTGCCAACCTAGCATTGCTCTTAAATTCCGGAGTTGTGGTATAAAAGAGAATTAGAACAATTACCTTGAAAATATTTATACAAAACACACTGAGAAACTATAAACTTTACAGTGGTGGTAAAGTAAATAAAGTTGAGATGCCAGGTTAGGACCAGTAACATTGCAGACTGTAAATTTATTAAATTTCTATGTAAATTTAGAGTCAATTGATCCCTTTGCAAAAGTAAAAACAAAATATGTTCATATCATGTGATTTCTTAAAATATAAAAAAAAAACATATTTCAACCTTGGACCTCTTTTGCAGCAGTTGTTACATGCCACATAACGGATAATGAATGACTTCTGTGTGTGTGTTGCATCTTTGATGATATTTTAGTCTTGTTCTACTTAGACAGATATGACCACATTCAATACACGTTAGATCATATTATGTGAGAGTATTTCAGGGAAGTTAATATCAAGACTGTTATGATTAACTCTTAACTCTTTTGAGTTTTTCATGTGCACATATTTAAAATGATGTTTACCCTGTGACAGAGACCAATTTGAGGTAGAGGGTTACAGAGAAAGAGGCACCACCCCAAGCAATAAGACACAAGTGGCCACTGGAAGTGAAAGAGAAGAAAAAGACTTTAGAATTAACCAGAAAGCCAATCCAAAAGGATATATATATATATATATATATATATATATATATATATATATATATATTGTTTTTCTTTAATCCGAAGTGGAAGAGTAGGAAGGTAAATTCCAAGAACCTGATCCTAATTAATATTAAAAAATTTTTAACATTAAAAAGTGATGCAGGCAGAGAGCTCAATGTATTAAGAATACAGAGCCAATATAAATTAGAGAAAATTTTAAAAATTCAAAGGTGTCAGATGTACATTTCGACAGGATCTCTAATAGAAACTCTATGTCAGCAACATTGTTTTTCCAAATGGGAAGGCCTTGAATTAGAGTGTGAAGGGGTTTTTGGTTAACAATGGTCACAAAGTGGAAAAGGACAGAGCTGGCCGTCGTGGGGTTACAGGGTGTTGAAATGGTATATTTAGGAAGGGGAGGAATAGGAGTTCATATTTTATAAAGATAGACAACTAAATGAGTTAAATTACTTTTTAAAGTTAAGATTTTGGGCTGTTTGAAGAGGTGTATTTAGGCGAGAAGGAATGGGTTTCAATATACGATTTTAAAAATTTTGTTAAGTTTATTTGATTAAACCTTTTAGGTATTTAATATATATATATATATAGGATGTGATTAATGAACTGTCATCTAAATTATGCAAAAAACATCACATTTTAACAGATATATTTATCAAAATTTTAAAAATTACACAAAAATATCTTGAAATACTAAAGAGTAAATTTATTCAATAAAATCACCATTGGCTTCAACCACAGCTTCCAGGTGACTTTGGAATCTCATGCATCTCTTTTGCACGGTCTCCTTGTTTGAGTTTATGAATGCTGCTGCTATTCATCTCAGGGTTCTCGACAAAATCAAAAGAAGGATCTGTAATATATTTGATCCCAATATAGCAGCTCAACTTCAGTCACTTTCTCACCAACATGATGTGGCTTCCCTCTGTCTTTTCTATCAATATTTCCATGGTTTTTACTCTGACAAGCTTCTTTCCCTGGTGCATTGACCACATCAATTTTCTCATGCTACTAGATTGGCAACTAGATCCCACCCTTTTACCAACAAAATAATCAAATGTAACTGTCATTTCTACTCTATCAGCTTCTTCTCTCACACTTTCTGCTTGTGGAACTCCCTTGCTTCCCTGATAGCTACAATCTCCAGAAGTTTAAGTGCAACATCAACTGCCATCTTTTATCTTCCTGATTCCCATCTTTCTCTAATCTTTTCTTCGACATCCCTGGTAACTTGTTCCCTCTTCCTTTTTCTTTTCTTTTCCTTCACTGTAACTCCATACACAGCAGTAGACGTAATGCATCGCTTGGGGTAAAATGATATTATCTACACTATTGGCCATAATTATTAGGCCACCCCAGTGTTTAAAAAAATGATGAATTTCATTCTATTTTTTCAGATTTATTGCCAAATGAATAATTGTACATGAAAATAGAATGGTTCTTTTGTTAATATTGCACAATATTGAGGAGCAAGTAGAGGCTTTGTTTGTATCGTGAACATAATATCACCATATAGGGTTTGCTACTCAGGAGGCCTGGATGTACATATAGGGGAAGAGAAGCAGGTAGATAAAAACTTTCAGATATATCCCACACCAACATTCTTGATCCAAAAATTATCTTAATGCCTATAGATGGATGTAGAGCCTTGCCTTCTGCTTAGCACCTTGGCATTAGCCATACTCTGCAAAATCGACAACTTCTCGAAGACGCACTAATTATACATCCATACATATATAACAAAGTCATCAGAATTTATTTCGAATCATTTGATCGGATTAAAAATTGTTCAAAAAACATTTCCCTATATATAGAAAGAGAGGCAGTTAATTAGATAAATATTTGGTAAATTTTATGACATATCGACTCTTGTTGGCTTATTTAATGTCAAATATAAATCTTCTAAGATAAAAATTACAATGAAAATAGATAGATCCGGCTAACAATCAAGTGAAAAAGGTAGACATTAGTCCAGTTTACGCAAGAGTCAAAATGGTAGAAGATAGACGCAGGCCTGGTTTACACGATACTCTAAAAAGAAAACATTGATCCAGTTTACATGAGAGTCAAAAAGGTAAACATTGGCCCAGTTTACACTAGAGTCTGCAAGTATCCACTTTAAAGGTGTACCTGGGGTGGGGTGGGGTAAGTTTTACCCCTCTACAGGGTATGCAGTCAGCGTATTCTAAGCTCTAAGCCCCACCGACAGAGCGAGTGATTAGAAGATGTTTTATGTGCTTGTTTCTGAATCATTTTGTTTTGTTTTTTACTCATTTAATGGAAATTAAAAGTTCATATCTTTTTAATCAATATTGTTGGGTTCTTTTTCTGTAAATGTCAATTCGTTCAAATGAAACCTGTGGAGTAAGTCACGAAAGTCCATCTGCCTATGTTTAAAAAGTTTCCAAACTAATTCATTTATTAGTAAAGCTTGAAAAAATTCAAATAGAACTTAGTAAAAACGCACAAAGTTTTAGCCAAATATTTACAGCGAATAATTACAAAACAAAGGAGCTAAGATGTTATTTCTATATTAATTACTTAATCATTTAGACTAAAATTCTCATTTTGATTTTTATGTTCACAATATTTTAGTTGCTGTACACTTTGGTTTTCTTCAGGTTTCAATCATACTCAGTAATATCTTTGAAATTTTTTGAACCATATTATGTAGCTTACTGCCACATCACATTGAAACACCACTTCCTGTACAGTTACTGAAGTTAAGCAATGTCAAGCCTGGTCAGAACCTAGATGAGTGATCGCTTGTGAATACCAGGTTCTGTAAGATTGAATGTGCAGATGTGGCAATAGCTCAGAATTATTATTTGAATTTGGGTTCGTGATATTCACAATTTATATTCATGCAAATCCCTTTGAGAAAGGTATGAATTTACCTTTTCCCACAGCTATGGGTTAATTAGACTTGTATCACTAAAACCATTAATATCACCAAAAACAAAATAATTTCACAGAAAAATATTTAATTTTGGCATTAAATAACCCATAAGGGTTGATATGCCGCTAAACAGAAATAACTAAACCAAATAAGGTGACATTTCAGCAATACCAGGCCTGTGGATTGAACATTGGCTTCGTGAAAGTACTAGACAAGGTCAATAAAACTGGTGAATACAAAATTATGATAAATATGCTTAAAGTATGAAAAGGTGAATGTGAACAATCTATCCCCAAGTATGGAATAAAGGGCTCGGATCAAAATTTCAAGTATACTGCTGGTGATGAACAAAGCAACTGAAGAAGGCAGGAGAGTATAAAGCCTTGAAGTCCAACACCAAGATGACTATACAAATCTGAAAGGAACGTATATAATAATGATATTTTAATCACTATCAGATCCAGGGATAGTGTGTACAACTACTAGAAGTACAGATATATTTTAATCCATTGTTGCAACTCAGGTAGAGGGAATTGCATCAGTGTCCTAATTCAAGCAATGGACTTTTCTGAGTGTTCTTTGTTCTAATCAGTAGCTTCCAGATAATATTCTAGGACGACTGGGGAGATTAATCAGTGGAGCTCAGATGAAATTCCTATGTAAACTAGGGTGACTGGTGATATTAATTAGTGGCTCCCAGATTAAATTCATCTGTACACTAGGGTGACTGGTGAGATTAATTAGTTATGCCCAGATGAAATTCATCTGTACACTAGGGTGACTGAGGAGATTAATTAGTGGCTCCCAGATGAAATTCATCTGTACACTAGGGTGACTGGTGAGATTAATTAGTGGCTCCCAGATGAAATTCATCTGTACACTAGGGTGACTGAGGAGATTAATTAGTGGCGTCCAGATGAAATTCATCTGTACACTAGAGTGACTGGTGAGATTAATTAGTTATGCCCAGATGAAATTCATCTGTACACTAGGGTGACTGAGGAGATTAATTAGTGGCTCCCAGATGAAATTCATCTGTACACTAGAGTGACTGGTGAGATTAATTAGTTATGCCCAGATGAAATTCCTCTGTACACTAGGGTGACTGGTGAGATTAATTAGTGGCTCCCAGATTAAATTCATCTGTACACTAGGGTGACTGGTGAGATTACTTAGTGGCTCCCAGATGAAATTCATCTGTACACTAGGGTGACTGAGGAGATTAATTAGTGGCGTCCAGATGAAATTCATCTGTACACTAGAGTGACTGAGGAGATTAATTAGTTATGCCCAGATGAAATTCATCTGTACACTAGGGTGACTGAGGAGATTAATTAGTGGTGTCCAGATGAAATTCATCTGTACACTAGAGTGACTGGTGAGATTAATTAGTTATGCCCAGATGAAATTCATCTGTACACTAGGGTGACTGAGGAGATTAATTAGTGGCTCCCAGATGAAATTCATCTGTACACTAGAGTGACTGGTAGATTAATTAGTGGCTCCCAGATGAAATTCCTCTGTACACTAGGGTGACTGGTGAGATTAATTAGTTATGCCCAGATGAAATTCATCTGTACACTAGGGTGACTGAGGAGATTAATTAGTGGCTACCAGATGAAATTCCTCTGTACACTAGGGTGACTGGTGAGATTAATTAGTTATGCCCAGATGAAATTCATCTGTACACTAGGGTGACTGAGGAGATTAATTAGTGGCGTCCAGATGAAATTCATCTGTACACTAGAGTGACTGGTGAGATTAATTAGTGGCTCCCAGATGAAATTCATCTGTACACTAGGGTGACTGAGGAGATTAATTAGTGGCTCCCAGATGAAATTCATCTGTACACTAGGGTGACTAGGGTGATTAATCAGTGGCGCCCAGATGAAATTCATCTCTATAGTAGGGTGACAGGGAGGATATTCATCTTTATTCTAGGGCAACTGGAGAGATTAATCAGTGGTGCTCAGATGATATTCATCTCTATGCTAGGGTGACTAGGGAGATTAATCAGTGCCTCCTAAATGACATTTATCTTTATGCTAGGAGATAATCAATGACAACCATGTGTGCTGATTCTTTCAGTCTTCTAGTATTGTTCTCTATTATCTTGATTTCACTGTATTATGATTAATGACCGCTCATTTCCATCTATATATGATCAGCCATGCTTAATTTCAGTGCATCTACGCAGTCTTTTGATGTTCCTTGACCGTTACTTTTAGGAAACAACTGGTTTCTCCTTTGTATTCCTTTTCCTTGCTACAACATTATGGCTTGGAATACATACAATTCCAGGTTATATATTTGCTAAAGTTAGGTTATTACATAGCCAGAAAACTGAGATAAAGTAGCTTCTATAACCTGATGATATAACAAAAAAATCTTTTTCACAGGATACACAAATCATACATCTTTCAGATACCTATGAGGTACATCGAACTGTTTTTATTTTGGGGTGAGTGCTTGTTTGATTAAACATATCTGAGACTGATAAGATTAGATCAGATTAAGCCCATAATCCAAGATTTTGTACCCATGTCAACATAAGTTGTTTATGGAAGTATATTTAATGTCTAACTCTATAGCACTAATATCTTTTATTTTTTATTTTTTTGAAATGTTATATCCCTTGGGAACAAGTAATCATGGCTCTCTACAGCTTTCTTTTTTTATCTGTGAATTGCTATGACATCTTGAAAAAGATAGTAGAATGTTTACAGTTGTCTTCCTCAGTTTAGAATTCCTAGTAGTCCTTCTCCTATACTGACTATAAGCCAAGACTAAAAAGTTGAGTCTAATCTGTTATTTAACCCATAGATAAGAAGAGAAGAAATGAAGTCATGCTTTTTGCAAAGGCATTAGGGCAAAATTGAATGGAGCTAAAGGTCAGAATTTCACTTACCCACACATCCATTTCTTTTTGTTAGAGATTGATTGTTTGACTGAGTTGTCTTTTTATGGTTTATCAACCCTTTGCAGATTATCTAAAGCCAAACCTTATTTTGGATTGTAAGAATAATATTTTTTTTTTAAGTGAATATTATATTAACAATTTTTTGACGAATGATAATAATTTTTCCAGATGCAAGTCCTACTGTTTAACCCTTAGCTGATGGTAGGAGATGGGTTCATATTTTTTCCAGGGGTATTTGCGCATAGATGAATGTACCAAACTCAATTAGAACTCAGTTCTGCCAGTTTCTCATTCCGTGTTGCTATACATTACACCAACCACACATCAACTTATTTTTCTTCATCGAGCAATTTTAAAAATAAGAGTTGGTCATCAGAGAAACGTCTACGGCTATATCGTGTTGAATACACCGGTTCCCATCCGATCACCAAAGTTAAGCAACATCAAGCCTGGTCAGTACTTAATGGGTGACCATTTGGGAATACCAGGTGCTGTAAATGTATGGGCCAAGAATGGTCCACCGGTCCTCCGGGTTTGGGGGTTGGGTGCAGGGCTTACAAACCTGCCCCGTAAAAAACAGTTTGTTACAAAAACAGCAACAAAAAGTTGCTGCCCTATGCACCATCTGGGTGTGATGGATAAATGATGATGATGATGATAATGATCAGAGAAATACTTTTTTTTAAAGTTTGGACATTTTTTTTTTTTTTTGTCTGGAATTTTAATACAAATCTTTTTATATTTAAGACAAAAAAAACAAAAAAACAGGCAGAAAATGTCCAACTGGAAATTTTGCAATTTAAATGTGAGAGCATATATTTTTAAAAAAATCATGTGCTAAATGTCAAAAAAAATTTGCAGTCACATGTGTAAACATGTGTTTCTATTTTATCAAATGCTCAACTGTGGAACCGTATACTTGTGTATGAGTTGATATTAATAATTGGTGTTCTCAAAATTGTCATCTGTCATGTATGAATATGACATGTTCAGGAAATATCACCTTATTGTGAAACCATGTATACAGGTTTGTGAATATTTTCAAGCATTTATCTATGAGTAAGAATATATGATTTTATTTGTGTGGGCGGAGAGCAATACCTTGGTCCAAGTATTTGCAGCTTTCAGATATGCAGGCATTAATTAATTGTATTCACTAAAGTTTAATTAGGGCACCTCAGCGTGGTGTAATGCTTAACAAGCTCGTCTCGGTAGAATCATTATAACTGAGTAGTGAGTTCGATCATCACTGGGTACCCCCTACTTTTGGTGGTGTGTTACGTCCAAGCTCTGCTTAGAAAACCACCTTCCTCCAGGTTTGGGGGTTGGGCATAGGGCTAACAACCCTGCCCCATAAAAAACAGTTTGTTGCGGAAACAGCAAAAACACTGCCCTACACAACATTAGGTGTAAGGAAAAGTTTATTTTTATTTTATTAAAGTTTAATTAGAAATTCTTATTAAGGAAGAGTGGTGATCAATAACTGTGCCACTTGACATGTAGTTATAATCAGAATGTTGATCTGAAATTTTCATTGTATAATATTGTGGGGAAAATATATGACAAAGTGGAAAAAATATTTTTAATGCATTTCGTTCTTTTGGACTTTATCAGACTTAATTTGTTATATTAGTGCAACTACACATGTGCAACTTTTATCTGCAACTTTTAGATATGCAGGAATTAATTAATTTTATTCGCTAATATTTAATGAAAAATTCTTATTAAAAAAGAATGAAGATCAATAACTGGACAGCCTGAAATGTAGTTATGAGCAGAATATTGATATGAAATTTTCACTGCATAATATTGGAGAAAAATATATGATAAAGTGGAAAGAATTTTTTTTTCGATTTCATCAGACTAAATTTGTTATGTTAATGCAACTATACATGTGCCCGAACGAAGAATAATTTGTGTCCTGGCTCTTAGAAGATTTCATCATTCTTGGCAGAACTTCTATTATCACAGTGTGAAATATCTACTAACAGAAGCGATGGAAAAAAAAAGAATAATCTAAATGAAATCAGCCAGATTAAAAAAAAAATTAAATTAAAAATTCCCAGCATGCCTCAAATGTGTGCATATGTAGTCCTATTTTTCAATGCCATGTTAATATGCATCAACAACATGTATAAAATTGCACAGCAAATATTACGTAAGACAGTGTCATCAAATAAATATTAAGCCCATAATCCAAGGTTTTGTACCCGTGCCAACATAAGTTGTTTATGGGAGTATATGTAATGCCTAACTCTATAGCACTAATATTTTTTACTTTTGAAATGTCATATCCCTTGGGGACATGTAATCATGGCTCTCTACAGCTTTCTTTTTTATCTGTGAATTATTTATATTTACCAGAATGGGTTTTATATTTTGCCCAAATTTAAATGCACTAAAAATTAGTTGTTTTCCAATCAGTATATATTTATATATTATGTAAAACTGAAACATCAAATAAATGCTATTTTATCATTTCTATCTACCAGCATGTGTCTTATATCTTGTCCAACTTAGCTAATTTGCTTGAAACATGTATGGCACTTAACTGACTAACTGACTGATCATAACAACAAAGATGAGGACATTCGTCTGACTGTCAGTCTGTTAGTTAAGTGCCATACGTGATACATGCTTGGGCGATCATGTCTTGAAAGTGACATGACAGACTGGGCAGAAGAGTATCCCGCAGTAGGTTGCCATTGCTGTCTGCGGTAGACTGGTTGTCAACCAAAGCTATAGAACCCTAATTTGTCCTGTTATTTAACCCATAACTGGAAGGAAGAGATGGATTAATATCTTTCCCAAGGGTATTTGCACGTAAGTGAATGCAAAGAATTCAACTGGAATTCGAACTCAGCTTTCTGATTTCTTGTTTTGAGCCGACATCCACTGCACCACAATGCACATATGTCAGACTGTAACTAATGATAACTCTTCATTGCAGAAATTCAGACAGAAATTAATTTTTCCTACTGAGCAAGCAGAGAAAGTTTTTAAATACTAATTGATTTTTTTTTCCATAAATTTATATGGAACCAATTAAAATATGAACTTGAGTGATGTTCTTAAATAGCCTCATCAAATCAAGACTTTCATACAGCATCAAACTTATACTGAAATCTATAAACTATCATCAATAATCATTTTCTCAAACAAATGATTAAAATTATTTGGATTTAAGAACAAACCACGCTCATTTGAAACTCTTGAACTGATACTACAGAATTACAAAGAATTATGTCAAATAACAGAAACCATATTTAAGGACTTTCAACAGCAGCAACAATTAAAATGGATATCACATACATTACTGGTCATAATTATTAGGCCACCCCAGTGTCTTTAAAAAGTGATGTATTTTGTACTATTTTTTAGCATTTATTGCCAAGTGAATAATTGTAAATGAAAATAGAATGGTTCTTTTGTTAATACTGCACAATAACATGTGCATCGAATGAATTTATGAATATTTAATAATTACCTATATTGCAGTTTCATCAATGAAAGAATGAAGAAATTTTAGGGTGATTCAAACGAGTTCATCTTTGCTTCCTTGCCTTGTAAAATTTTGCAATGTAATAATAACAAAAGAACCATTCTATTTTCATTCCACCCACGTCTATTGAACAGGTGTAGAGGCTCATCCCTTGTTCCCTGTTTAGGATGTAGTTTCCGGTTTTCTCTTCCAATCTTCACTTTTTTTTTTTTTTTATTTCAATTGGAGTAGATAGACTAAACTATTGCCCATTTCACACTCCACCCACGTCTATTGAACAGGTGTATAGGCTCATCCCTTATTCCCTGTTTAGGATGTGGTTTTCAGTTTTCTCTTCCAATCTTCACTTTTTTTTTCTTTCTTCAATTGGAGTAGATAGACTAAACTATCACCCGGTTCACACTCCACCCACGTCTATTGAACAGGTGTAGAGGCTCATCCCTTGTTCCCTGTTTAGGATGTGGTTTCCGGCTTTCTCTCTTCTAATCTTTTCACTCTTACATAGCCCCTGGCACATCAATGGCGTTACTGCCTTGCTCGGGGTGATATGATTAAAAAAATAAATAAATAAATAAGTAAATACTAAAAATAGTATGAAATACATCATTTCTTTGAAAAAAACTGGGGTTACCTAATAATTATGGCCGGTAGTGTATTGCTAAAAGAAAAAATAACAGCATAACAAAAATGGTGAGGGTCAAAACAACTTCAAATTAAGAAGGGAGCCCACATCAACAGGCAATAATAATTAGTGGATTTTACAAACCTATTTTCCTGAAAAATTGTTTAAATAGAAATACTTAATATACTTCAACTAGCTGCTCAGTCAATGAATGCTGAACTTTTCTTTAAAAGGAAACAGCAAATATTACCATTACCATTGAGCTAGAATCAGAATTTTACTTAAGGCTTGTAGCATTGACTCATTGTACAAGCAATGATAAACCTTCATAAAATTCAGTGATAATTTAATTTTTTTCTAACATAGTGAAAAAAAAAAGAACATTGGAGACATCTACATTAATCTGTAGAACGTTTTTGGTAATTGTTCACCTGAACTTTCTACCAGGGTAACTAAGTTTTAAAAATTTAAACACAGTACTAGATTGGCGGCTAGGTCTCATCAATTTACAGCTAAAATGGCTAGATGTAACAGTAAGTTCTATGCTAATGGGTTTCTTCTCTCACACTTCTTGTAGAACTCTCTTCCAGCTCCATGCTTTCCAGACAATTTTGATCTCCAAAAATTTAAATGCAAAATCAATTGTTATCTACTTGCTTCTTGATACCTCTTCTTTTATTTTTCTCACTCCTGAATAAAATTTACTCTTTTTCTCATTCATTTCCACTTGGTCACCCCTTCTATTTTAGAGGCATTGCAGTCTTGCTTGGGGTGAAATAATTAAATAGCAAATATAGAGAGATAGGCAGGATTTGATAGATAAATTGTTGTCTAAATTATGCAAAAATGAAAATAACCCTACCATCACATTTTAACAGATATTTTTAACACAAAAATATTTTGAAATACTAAAGAGTAAATTTATTCAATAAAATCATCATTTGCATCAGCCATGGCCTCCAGATGACTTCAGAATCTCCTGCATCTCTTCTGGATGGTCTCCTTGTTTATGTCAAAGAATGCTGCCATAATCCTTGCCTTCAAGAAGTTTTTTCAATCTCTCACTCATCTATCTAAATCTATCTAAATTTATTTATAAATGAAACTTTGTCTGTGTGTGTGTGTGTGTGTGTGTATCCATTACATATAGACTCCAAAACGGCTGAACCGATTTTTTTGAAAATTTACACAGTTGTACTGTAAACGTCAGCAAGTGTTCTTAGCTAGGTTTTGTATTGAGGTACCTCCGATAAATATCGATAATCGAAAAAATCAGGTTATAGAAGGAGTGGTTTGATTTTAATCAAACTTGATACACTCATAGACAAAGACATAATGATATTCAGAAGTTTCAAGGTTGCAGTTCTTACAATAGTGCAGAAAATTTGATATCGATACCAGGAAATCAAAATCTGACTTACATCCATTCATTTTTCTTTCAGTCTACAATTTCGCTTTAACTGGAAACAACTATTGCTTTTTAGTCTTTCCAAAGAGTCTGAGCTCCAGAACCATGGATTAGTTTTAAAGCTTTCATTACACCCGAGCAACGGCCAGGCTATACTGCTAGTCACGCATAATAATCAAAGGGGTTGCAGTCTGAAGAGTTAGGTGGTCAGATGTAAGGGGCGATGTGGTTGCAGAAATTGCATGATAACCATGGCTGGGTTCTCCTGCTTGTGTGGCATAATACAGAGTTTTGTTACCCGACATAGGGTCTTCTAGAAGTCACCCTATTGACCCAAGGCAGCACTACCTCCTCAAGGCACTTGATGCAGACCTTCATGTTGCGCCTGAAACCTTGTGGAAAGATAGAGGTATAACATCACCAACACTAGCAATCTTTCCAAACACCTTTGCAATCACCATTAGACATCCAATATTTTCTAAATCCTCTTTGCTGTTCTCTGATTGACACCCTAACCCTCTGAAATGTTTATATTAGAGCTTCTAACACGAATGCCAAACAGTACAAATTAATGGTGAAGTAAATTGCATCATGGTGCTCTTTTTCTCAAAGATGGTATCCAACTAACCCTACTATACGAGACAAAATCTAAAACAAACAATGCATATGCTCAAAATTAAAAATATAAAATGGCTACAATTTACCCATGTATATCATATCAAGAAAATTGTTTGAAAATAATTATTTGAAAAACATTTGTGTTATAAATTGTTTAAATAAAAATTAATCAAAAGGACAATTATACTAAATGATAATTATTCGAAATACCTATGTTTGAAATATGTATGTGGTCTTGCTTTGAGAGAATCAGTGCTGATTTACCGAAAACTAATAACACCCTTGCAGGAAGGCATAAGACATTTTTGCAACACATGTCATCCTATCATCTCATAATATGAAAATTCTAAGGCACTCTTTAAAGAAAACAGGAATTGTAAAAAATTCATATTGCATAACAGATTGCCAAAATATCAAGAGTACCATGAAATACCGAGACGTAAATAGAAAAACTAAAAAATTAGTGACATCCTTTAACAGGTACTTTTCGGTAGTTGACTATTTGCATGCAGTATCATATAACTTAAGGTTATAAGGATTTTTCTTACTAAATTTTTTTATTAATGATATTTGTATTTCGAATAATTATCATTTGTGCATTTCTCATTTTTTATTGCAACAACAATTTTGCATTTTGAACAATTATCATTTTATTTAATTGCTCTTTTGATTAATTTTCATTCAAACAATTTACAATTCAAATAAATGTTGTTTTTAAACAATTATTTTCAAACATCGTTCACATTATCTATATATATATATATCTATATATAAATAGATGGACATGGGCAGAATAAGATCAGTCAATCAGTTAATTGCCATACATGATACACGCTTTCGAGGCGATCATGTCTCGAAAGTGACATGACTGACTAGGCAGGAGATTTTCTTGGAGTAGGTTGCCATCACTTTCTGCAGTAGACTAAATGCCAACCAAGGCTACAGAACTCAATCTTTCTTGTAATTCAACCTATAGCTGAAGAAAAAAAAAGATGGATTGATACCTTTCCAAAGGGTATTTGTGCGCAAGGGAATAAAATTAAAACTCAGCTCTGTGATTTCTTATTTGGAGTTGATATCCATGACCCCACAACACACATTCGAATAAAATAGGTAGATATGAGCAGAATGAGATAGATAGATAGATAGATATGAACAGCCTAAGATAGATAGATATGAACAGCCTAGGATAGATAGATAGATAGATATGAACAGCCTAGGATAGATAGATAGATAGATAGATAGATAGATAGATAGATATGAACAGCCTTAGATAGATAGATAGATAGATAGAAACAGCCTTAGATAGATAGATAGATATGAACAGCCTTAGATAGATAGATAGATATGAACAGCCTTAGATAGATAGATAGATATGAACAGCCTTAGATAGATAGATATGAACAGCCTAAGATAGATAGATAGATAGATAGATAGATAGATATGAACAGCCTAAGATAGATAGATAGATAGATAGATATGAACAGCCTAAGATAGATAGATAGATAGATAGATAGATAGATATGAACAGCCTAAGATAGATAGATAGATAGATAGATATGAACAGCCTACATAGATAGATAGATAGATAGATAGATAAGTGAACAGCCTAAGATAGATAGATAGATAGATATGAACAGCCTAAGATAGATAGATAGATAGATATGAACAGCCTAAGATAGATAGATAGATATGAACAGCCTAAGATAGATAGATAGATATGAACAGCCTAAGATAGATAGATAGATATGAACAGCCTAAGATAGATAGATAGATATGAACAGCCTAAGATAGATAGATAGATATGAACAGCCTAAGATAGATAGATAGATATGAACAGCCTAAGATAGATAGATAGATAGATAGATATGAACAGCCTAAGATAGATAGATAGATAGATAGATAGATATGAACAGCCTAAGATAGATAGATAGATAGATAGATATGAACAGCCTAAGATAGATAGATAGATAGATAGATATGAACAGCCTAAGATAGATAGATAGATAGATAGATATGAACAGCCTAAGATAGATAGATAGATAGATATGAACAGCCTAAGATAGATAGATAGATAGATAGATATGAACAGCCTAAGATAGATAGATAGATAGATAGATAGATATGAACAGCCTAAGATAGATAGATAGATAGATAGATAAGTGAACAGCCTAAGATAGATAGATAGATAGATAGATATGAACAGCCTAAGATAGATAGATAGATAGATAGATAAGTGAACAGCCTAAGATAGATAGATATGAACAGCCTAAGATAGATAGATAGATAGATATGAACAGCCTAAGATAGATAGATAGATAGATAGATATGAACAGCCTAAGATAGATAGATAGATAGATAGATATGAACAGCCTAAGATAGATAGATAGATAGATAGATATGAACAGCCTAAGATAGATAGATAGATAGATAGATATGAACAGCCTAAGATAGATAGATAGATAGATAGATATGAACAGCCTAAGATAGATAGATAGATAGATAGATATGAACAGCCTAAGATAGATAGATAGATAGATAGATATGAACAGCCTAAGATAGATAGATAGATAGATAGATATGAACAGCTCAGATAGATAGATAGATAGATAGATATGAACAGCCTAAGATAGATAGATAGATAGATAGATAAGTGAACAGCCTAAGATAGATAGATAGATAGATAGATAGATAGATAGTGAACAGCCTAAGATAGATAGATAGATAGATAGATAGATAGATAGATAGATAGATATGAACAGCCTAAGATAGATAGATAGATAGATAGATAGATAGATATGAACAGCTCAAGATAGATAGATAGATAGATAGATAGATATGAACAGCCTAAGATAGATAGATAGATAGATAGATAGATAGATATGAACAGCCTAAGATAGATAGATGATAGATAGATATGAACAGCCTAAGATAGATAGATAGATAGATAGATATGAACAGCCTAAGATAGATAGATAGATAGATAGATATGAACAGCCTAAGATAGATAGATAGATAGATAGATAGATATGAACAGCCTAAGATAGATAGATAGATAGATAGATAGATATGAACAGCCTAAGATAGATAGATAGATAGATAGATATGAACAGCCTAAGATAGATAGATAGATAGATATGAACAGCCTAAGATAGATAGATAGATAGATATGAACAGCCTAAGATAGATAGATAGATAGATAGATAGATAGATAGATATGAACAGCCTAAGATAGATAGATAGATAGATAGATAGATAAGTGAACAGCCTAAGATAGATAGATAGATAGATAGATAGATATGAACAGCCTAAGATAGATAGATAGATAGATAGATATGAACAGCCTAAGATAGATAGATAGATAGATAGATAGATAGATATGAACAGCCTAAGATAGATAGATAGATAGATAGATAGATAGATAGATATGAACAGCCTAAGATAGATAGATAGATAGATAGATATGAACAGCCTAAGATAGATAGATAGATAGATAGATATGAACAGCCTAAGATAGATAGATAGATAGATAGATAGATAGATATGAACAGCCTAAGATAGATAGATAGATAGATAGATATGAACAAACAAGATAGATAGATAGATAGATAGATATGAACAGCCTAAGATAGATAGATAGATAGATAGATATGAACAGCCTTAGATAGATAGATAGATAGATAGATATGAACAGCCTAAGATAGATAGATAGATAGATAGATAGATAGATATGAACAGCCTAAGATAGATAGATAGATAGATATGAACAGCCTAAGATAGATAGATAGATAGATATGAACAGCCTAAGATAGATAGATAGATAGATAGATAGATATGAACAGCCTAAGATAGATAGATAGATAGATAGATATGAACAGCCTAAGATAGATAGATAGATAGATAGATATGAACAGCCTAAGATAGATAGATAGATAGATAGATATGAACAGCCTAAGATAGATAGATAGATAGATAGATATGTGAACAGCCTAAGATAGATAGATAGATAGATAGATATGAACAGCCTAAGATAGATAGATAGATAGATAGATATGAACAGCCTAAGATAGATAGATAGATAGATAGATAGATATGAACAGCCTAAGATAGATAGATAGATAGATAGATATGAACAGCCTAAGATAGATAGATAGATAGATAGATAGATATGAACAGCCTAAGATAGATAGATAGATAGATAGATAGATAGATATGAACAGCCTAAGATAGATAGATAGATAGATAGATAGATATGAACAGCCTAAGATAGATAGATAGATAGATATGAACAGCCTAAGATAGATAGATAGATAGATAGATAGATATGAACAGCCTAAGATAGATAGATAGATAGATAGATATGAACAGCCTAAGATAGATAGATAGATTTATAGATAGATATGAACAGCCTAAGATAGATAGATAGATAGATAGATAGATATGAACAGCCTAAGATAGATAGATAGATAGATGGATAGATAGATAGATATGAACAGCCTAAGATAGATAGATAGATAGATAGATAGATAGATATGAACAGCCTAAGATAGATAGATAGATAGATATGAACAGCCTAAGATAGATAGATAGATAGATAGATAGATAGATATGAACAGCCTAAGATAGATAGATAGATAGATAGATAGATAGATAGATATGAACAGCCTAAGATAGATAGATAGATAGATAGATAGATAGATATGAACAGCCTAAGATAGATAGATAGATAGATAGATAGATAGATATGAACAGCCTAAGATAGATAGATAGATAGATAGATAGATAGATATGAACAGCTCAAGATAGATAGATAGATAGATAGATAGATATGAACAGCCTAAGATAGATAGATAGATA
Organism: Ascarosepion bandense; assembly: GCA_037127315.1. NCBI lineage: Eukaryota > Metazoa > Mollusca > Cephalopoda > Sepiida > Sepiidae > Ascarosepion > Ascarosepion bandense. The sequence goes on from JBBBDQ010000632.1 coordinate 221,515, forward strand.
GATAGATATGAACAGCCTAAGATAGATAGATAGATAGATAGATATGAACAGCCTAAGATAGATAGATAGATAGATAGATATGAACAGCCTAAGATAGATAGATAGATAGATATGAACAGCCTAAGATAGATAGATAGATAGATAGATATGAACAGCCTAAGATAGATAGATAGATAGATAGATATGAACAGCCTAAGATAGATAGATATGAACAGCCTAAGATAGATAGATAGATAGATATGAACAAACATAGATAGATAGATAGATAGATATGAACAGCCTAAGATAGATAGATAGATAGATAGATATGAACAGCCTAAGATAGATAGATAGATAGATAGATATGAACAGCCTAAGATAGATAGATAGATAGATAGATATGGAAACAGCCTAAGATAGATAGATAGATAGATAGATAGATGATAGATATGAACAGCCTAAGATAGATAGATAGATAGATAGATATGAACAGCCTAAGATAGATAGATAGATAGATAGATATGAACAGCCTAAGATAGATAGATAGATAGATAGATATGAACAGCCTAAGATAGATAGATAGATAGATAGATATGAACAGCCTAAGATAGATAGATAGATAGATAGATATGAACAGCCTAAGATAGATAGATAGATAGATAGATATGAACAGCCTAAGATAGATAGATAGATAGATAGATAGATATGAACAGCCTAAGATAGATAGATAGATAGATAGATAGATATGAACAGCCTAAGATAGATAGATAGATAGATAGAACAGCCTAAGATAGATAGATAGATAGATAGATAGATAGATATGAACAGCCTAAGATAGATAGATAGATAGATAGATAGATAGATATGAACAGCCTAAGATAGATAGATAGATAGATAGATAGATATGAACAGCCTAAGATAGATAGATAGATAGATAGATAGATATGAACAGCCTAAGATAGATAGATAGATAGATAGATATGAACAGCCTAAGATAGATAGATAGATAGATAGATATGAACAGCCTAAGATAGATAGATAGATAGATAGATAGATATGAACAGCCTTAAATAGATAGATAGATAGATAGATAGATAGATAGAACAGCCTAAGATAGATAGATAGATAGATAGATAGATATGAACAGCCTAAGATAGATAGATAGATAGATAGATAGATAGATATGAACAGCCTAAGATAGATAGATAGATAGATAGATAGATATGAACAGCCTAAGATAGATAGATAGATAGATAGATAGATAGATATGAACAGCCTAAGATAGATAGATAGATAGATAGATAGATATGAACAGCCTAAGATAGATAGATAGATAGATAGATATGAACAGCCTAAGATAGATAGATAGATAGATAGATATGAACAGCCTAAGATAGATAGATAGATAGATAGATAGATAGATAGATAGATATGAACAGCCTAAGATAGATAGATAGATAGATAGATATGAACAGCCTAAGATAGATAGATAGATAGATAGATAGATAGATATGAACAGCCTAAGATAGATAGATAGATAGATAGATAGATAGATATGAACAGCCTAAGATAGATAGATAGATAGATAGATATGAACAGCCTAAGATAGATAGATAGATAGATAGATAGATAGATATGAACAGCCTAAGATAGATAGATAGATAGATAGATAGATATGAACAGCCTAAGATAGATAGATAGATAGATAGATAGATATGAACAGCCTAAGATAGATAGATAGATAGATAGATAGATATGAACAGCCGAAGATAGATAGATAGATAGATAGATATGAACAGCCTAAGATAGATAGATAGATAGATAGATAGATATAGAACAGCCTAAGATAGATAGATAGATAGATAGATATGAACAGCCTAAGATAGATAGATAGATAGATAGATAGATAGATATGAACAGCCTAAGATAGATAGATAGATAGATAGATAGATAGATAGATATGAACAGCCTAAGATAGATAGATAGATAGATAGATATGAACAGCCTAAGATAGATAGATAGATAGATATGAACAGCCTAAGATAGATAGATAGATAGATATGAACAGCCTAAGATAGATAGATAGATAGATATGAACAGCCTAAGATAGATAGATAGATAGATATGAACAGCCTAAGATAGATAGATAGATAGATAGATAGATAGATAGATATGAACAGCCTAAGATAGATAGATAGATAGATAGATAGATAGATAGATATGAACAGCCTAAGATAGATAGATAGATAGATAGATAGATAGATAGATATGAACAGCCTAAGATAGATAGATAGATAGATAGATAGATATGAACAGCCTAAGATAGATAGATAGATAGATAGATAGATAGATAAGTGAACAGCCTAAGATAGATAGATAGATAGATAGATATGAACAGCCTAAGATAGATAGATAGATAGATAGATATGAACAGCCTAAGATAGATAGATAGATAGATATGAACAGCCTAAGATAGATAGATAGATAGATAGATAGATATGAACAGCCTAAGATAGATAGATAGATAGATAGATAGATAGATAGATAGATAGATAAGGACTGACTGAAAGAGATAGATAGATAGATAGATATGATCAGAATGAGACAGAGAGGTCGAAAGATAGTGTATAGACTGACTTCAGGTTTTTCAAAAGAATTTTTTAATGTTTAACATATTGATTTCTGCAATCAAAGTTATGACATTCACATATGTTTGCAAACAAGAACAGACTGTGTTTTTTTGTTTTCCTGAACGTCAGATTTTTAATACTTTTTTATTTTCCTGAGTTTTAGTTAATCTTGTTATTTGTTTGTTTGCTTTTGATCTTTCCTCCTTCATTTTCACTTTTTCTAAGTTTTTCTGCTTCATTCTTTCCTCTTTTTTCTTTTCTTCCTTCCTTCATTCATTCATTTAATTCTTTTTGTCTTTCTTTCCTCTTTATCACATTGTCACTTTTCTAAAGCAACAATTGCAAAATGGACATTTAGAATTCTACACCTGCTGTACGCTTAGAAACAATCTCTTTTTTCCTCTCATATTTTCATATGACAATCCTTATTTAAGTTACCCAGGTAACAAACCATGAATTTGAAATATTGATTTTAACAATAATTTCTTTAAAATTAGAGAAAAACGATGAAGCTTATATCTTACTGTTAACAACTGGCTTTTGTAAAGTATTTATCCTTATAATATTGATGTTACCTTTAAAATATGTTACCTTAATATATTTATTACTTTAAAATATATAAGTCACACTTATATTTATGTTACTTATAAATGTTACTTTAAAATATTTGTTACACTTAATATATTTATGTTACACTTAAAGTCAGTCAGTTAAGTGCCATATGTGAAACATGCTTGGGTGATCATATCTCGAAAGAGACATGACTGACTGGGCAGAAGATTATCCCACAGTAGGTTGCCATTGCTGTCTGCTGTAGACTGGTTGCCAGCCAAGGCTATAGAACCCAATCTATCCTGTTATTTAACCCATAACTGGAAGGAAGAGACAGATTAATACCTTTCCCAAGGGTATTTGCGCGTAAGTGAATGCAATGAATTCAGCTGGAATTCGAACTTGGCTCTCCGATTTCTTGTTCCAAGCTGATATCCACTGAACCACCACACACATCAAAAGTGCATTGCCCTTAATATATTTGCTATTTTTAAAAATTATAATCATTTATGGAAGTTTCACATTTTCAGCTTTTTCTACATTATTGTTTTGAGATTTTTTTTAATATATTTTCCTATCAAATAAGGTTTATTCATATATTTACCTTAGCTTATTTTTATTCATCTATCCTATCTCAGTATCATATAATAATTCTGCTTGTTCCTTCCTTAGTTAGTTAGTTACTTAGTTCTTCCATCCCTTACACGCTTACTCTCTACGCAAGCTTTTCCTTCCTCTCTATCTTTTTACTCTCCTCAGCCTTTCTCTCACCTTTGCCAAAGGGAAGGGTAGTAAAGAGTGAGAGAGTAGGAGGAGAAAGCCTATAGCATTACCGTATCAGTAGCAGCTTAAGCTGGTGGTTGTAGCAGTAATTGTGTGTGTGTATATGTGTGTGTACTGTACAATATAGTAAAAATAGGTAGGTTTGTTGTCGTATCCCGCAAACTAATAACGAAATTTCTGGCCTCTACATCCTTGGCCATTACTCAGTTGGTCTTTTCTGTTTACAATGGACACAGGAGCCATGATTTTTCAATCATAAAAAAAAGAACATTTTCTCTTTCAAAATCTCTCACAAAATAGTGTACAGTATTTTGGTTATGGTCTTTGCATATGCCACTTAATATAAGATTACAGTAAAGTAGCTTCTATGGACATTACTCTTATAGATATTTTAATAAAATTACACTGCGTTAATGTTATTTTATTATCCAATACCTTTATGTTTGAAGATGTTACCATCATTTGTAGTATGACAAAGTAAAATTTTTCTAGGAAATCATAATTATCCTTCCGTGGAAATTTCACAGGTTATGCTTGTTCTGTTTTTCTCTCTCCTGCTGTCCTTATCTACATACCTCTCTATTCACAACTATCTGCTGCTTAATCTTAATCCTTTCACATATATCTACCTCTCTATTTGTCCATTCACATATATCTACCTCTCTATTTGTCCATTCACATATATCTACCTCTCTATTTGTCCATTCACATATATTTACCCTCTCTCTATCTCTCTCACTTTTTAGAACTATGTGCTTCTCTATCTCAATCCTGCCATATCTATCTGCCAATCTATTTAAATCTATTTATACATATATGCCTATTTCACTCGGTTTACATATCTGCCTCTCTATTTCAGTCCATTCACAAGTATCTGCCTATCCCACTCTCTTTCTCTCACTCTTTTTGTAATCATCTGTCTCCCTTTCTCAAACCTTTTGCATCTAACTACCTCTCTATCTTAATTCTTACCTCTCTGTCAGCCTCACTCTCTATTCATTCATATCTATCTGCCCTCTTTAACTCATGCTGTTCATATCTACCATTTTCAATCTGTCCCTTTCTCTACTTCAGTTTTCATAATTAGAGGTTAATATTTTCAAACATAACAGATTGCTCAAGAATTAGACAATTTTGCTACACTCGTTTTTTGTTTTTTTTTCACACACAAATTTCAGCATCCTGGAAACAAAAGCAAAACAAGACAATAAAAATACATTTAGTCTTTGTCAACAAGAACCTTAGAAGACCTCATAAAATTTCAAGTGCCATAAATACTTGAACAGTGTAACACTGATATAAGAGAGTTGTTGGGACCGGATAAAAGTTATCTGATATCCGGGTTTCTCTTATATCCGGGTTTGGTCTATTTTATATACTTTACTACAGGCTCTAATTTGGAACCAGAGAAAATATCTCTTATATCCGGGTCTCTTATATCAGGGTTATACTGTATAAACTGACTTCATGTTGTTATTCCTCAGATAATGGACTCTTCCTCCTATATTAATAAGAATTAACAGGAAGTTAACTCAAGAAGTTCTTGGAAGTTCTAGAGAGTTCTTTAGAGTTCTACTGGAGTTCAATCAAACTATTAGTTAGTTCCAGTTTGGACATAGTTGGACTAAGGCAGTTGATATTAGTTGGCAGTTAGCCGAATAATAAGGAGTCAGCTTACAGTGGAAGATTACTAAGTTTTTAACAATTTGGGTGCATTAAGTCAATTAGCAACCGACATAGCATGATTATAACTTTCAGTGCAAAAACTACTCCACAACACATGTATCGTGTGAACCTTAAATTTTTTGCATGAATTATAACCACCCCAGAAAAAAATTGCCTGTGTAACCAGTTTCCAAGTATGCACAACTTTTAACCTCTTAAAAAAAAAATTATCTGTGTATAGTGTTGCCATCTATATTTGGCATAAAAAATTATCTGTGTATAGTGTTGCCATCTATATTTGGCATAAAAAATTATCTGTGTATAGTGTTGCCATCTATATTTGGCATAAAAAACTAATCATAAAATCTCACATGATACTCAAGTATATATGGCAGAAGTGTATATTTATGAGTGCACACATATACATTTTTAAAAGTAAACTTTATTTATAATTTATTGAAATGCCCATCAATTTTTTCATTGTATTATAAATTTTACTGATTCATCATCTGTATCATAATTACTGCTATAATTAAAAATTTATGTTAATTATTCTAACATTTTTAATGTAGTCTTTGTATAATTTATCCTTGTTAATAATAATTAATTCTATTGGTAACCATGATTTATCATCATCATCATTTTGATGTTAATAATTAAATTTATATGATTTCTTGAATTATTTCCAACATAATAAAAAAAAAGGTTAAATATAAAATGTGAAACTCATCAAAATATGATATCTTGATTTTAATTGAATTTTCTGAAAATGTTTTAGTGCTTCTAATATGCCAAGTGAAAAAAAAAATCACATTCTGTTGGGAATAGGCACTGTTTTGGGGAAAATGTTTAAGGAGAAAGTTTGTTCCTTTTTGACATCTCCATGTCTTTTCTATAAATACTTTCATGGTAATTGTTCAGATGAGCTTTTCACCATAGTGCCTAGACGCTTTGAATTTAAGCGCAGTACTAGACTAGATGTGCATTGTGGTGCAGTGGATATCAACTCAGAACAACAAATTGGGAAGCTGAGTTCAAATTCCAGTTGAATTCCTCGGATTCACTTATGCACAAATACCCTTGGGAAATCCATCTCTTTCCTCCAGTTATGGGTTAAATAATAGGACAGATTGAGTTCTATAGCCTTAGTTGGTGACCAGTCTACCACAGAAAGCAATGGCAACCTACTGCAGGATAATCTTCTGCTCAGTGAGTCATGTCTCTTTCGAGACATGATCACCCAAAGTGTGTATCATGTCTGGCACTTAAGTGACTGACTAGACTAGCATCAAGATTTCATCAATTTACAGCCGAGCTGGTTTGATGTAAACATAAATTCTATGCTTGCAGTTTCTTTTCTCACACATCTCGCTTATGGAACTCCCTTCTGTCTCCATGTTTTCCAGCCAACTTTAATCTACAAAAATTTAAATATCAATCATTATCTACTGTCCTCTTGATTACTCTTTTCTCTTCCCACTCATTATTTATGTTTCTGTTCCTAATTCTTCCAAATCCTGTAACCTCTTGTGTCTTAGTGGTTTTACTGCCTTGCATGGGGTGATACCAATTAAAAAGATAGATAGATAGATAGATAAGTATTTTAAGAATAAAATTCCACCAATACAAAGTGCAAGAGATATGGTTGCCTCTCTGTGACTTATTTAGAAACACTTTCATGGTAATTGTTTGGATGAGCTTCTTACTATGGTATCTAAACTTTATGAATTTAAGTGCAGTAGTTCCTGGGACACGCAGTGAGGAAGGAGGGCCTGGAGAATCTGATACTAACAGGCCAGATAGAGGGACAAAGAGACAGAGGAAAGCAACGGATAACATATTTGAAGGACCTAATCAGGTGGATGATGGAACGAGGATTGCATGGTGTAACAGGAGAAGGCATGCTCAGAGCCACCAGAGATAGGGAAACATGGAAAGCCATGATCGCCTACGTCCTGAAGGGACAGGGCACATAGAAGAAGAAGTAAACTATCATTGACATCCCTTCAATTCACACTTGAGCTGTTTAGATGTAACCATTAATTCTATGCTAACAGTTGTCTTTCTTGTACTTCTCACTTGTGAAAATCCCTTTCCAGCTAACTTTAATTTACAAACATTTAAATGCAACATTAACCAATATCTACGATCGTAAAGATTACTTCTTTTTTTTTTCTGTTCATTGTTAAAGTTTCTGCTTCTCATTGTTCCACACTCTGTAACCTCTTGTGTCTTAGTGGCTTTACTGCCTTGCATGGGGTAATATCAATTTAAACAAAAAGGAAACTACAAGACTTCCTGTAGATAGATCTATCTATCGCCCGGTTCACACTCCACCCACGTCTATTGAACAGGTTAAGAGGCTCGTCCCTTGTTCCCTGTTTAGGATGTGGTTTCCAGTTTTTCTCTTTTCCAATCTTTTCACTCTTTTTTTTATTTTTTTATTTTTTTTCAATTGGAGTAGATAGACTAAACTATTGCCCGGTTCACACTCCGCCCACGTCTATTGAACAGGCAAAAAAGTTCATCCCTTGTTTCCTGTTTAGGATGTGGTTTCCGGTTTTTCTCTTTTCCAATCTTTTCACTCTTTTTTTTTTATTTTATTTTATTTTTTTCAATTGGAGTAGATAGACTAAACTATCGCCCGGTTTACACTCCACCCACGTCTATTGAACAGGTGAAGAGGCTCATCCCTTGTTTCCTGTTTTTTCCGGTTTTTCTCTTTTCCAATCTTCTCACTTTGTTTTTTCACTTGGAGTAGATAGACTAAACTATTGCCTGGTTCATCCCTTGTTCCCTGTTTAGGATGTGGTTTCCGGCTTTCTCTTTTCCAATCTTTTCACTATCACGTAGCCCCCTGCACATCAGTGGCGTTACCGCCTTGCTCGGGGTGATACGATTAAAAAAAACTACAAGAAAACTGAATGCTTAGTCATCAGTAAAAAGAGGAGCCCAAAATGCCAATTAGAGGTTGAAGATACTAAAATCAAGCAGGTGCAAAAATTTCAATACATAGGAAGTGTTCTAACAGAGAATGGAAAGTGTGACACTGATATCTGAAGGCATATTAGAATAGGCAATGAGGCATTCCAAAAGCTGAGTAGAGTATTAAAAGACAGGAACATTTTGTTGGAAACAAAGAAGAGAGTACTGGATCCTTATGTCATATCTGTCCTTCAATATGGCAGTGAATGCTGAACAAACTCATTAAAGGTGAAGGAAAGACTTGAAGCAACCAAAATGCGGTTCTACAGAAGGATGCTGAGGATACCATGAACCAAACATGTGATCAAAAATAAGTTTTTGGAGAAGATGAAAACTAAAAGAAAACTGATACTTAATATTAAGGTAGATGGCTGAATTTTCTGGGACCTATAATGAGGAAGGAAGGCTTGGAGAATCTGATACCCACTGCATAGAAGGAAAGTGAGACAGGGTAAGCAACACTTGACATACTTGACTGACTTGAGCAAATAGATAGCAGGCCAGGATTTGGGAGAGGTAAGAAGAGAAAGAGTGTCCAAAGCTACAAGGGATAGGGAGATGTAAAAAACCATGTGATCACCTAGGGACATGGCATATAGAAGAAGATATTAGAATAAATGAATACAAATCAGAAAATTATAAACATATAACATGTCACTCTCTCAGTTATTCACTCATCAGACAAATAATCCTGGGTTGCTGTTCTTGTTCACATTAGTGGGGAAAAAAATCTGGAAAAAGACTGCCATGCATTCACAAGAGAAAATAAGGTATCATTAACTCGAGAACACTAACCATGGGTATATAGTACCCAGAGCAAATGACACCATTTTAATTACAATTTAATTACAACTTTCAGTACCTGATTTTCTTACTTAAATTATATTTTTTTCAGTTCCTATTAATGTAACTTCAAAGTAAAATATTTGAAGTGCCTGCATGTAAAATATTTCAAATAAAAATTTATATTTAGTATTTTTTTGATATTTTCAAAATTGGGTACGATATACCCATGGTTAGTAGTGGTGTAACTTTAATTGATAGTTAGTGTTCCAAGGTTAATGCCACAAAGGTGAGAAATAAAGGCATAAACCTTGTTTTTACTCTATGTGGTTGTTTATTCAATGATTGACCTGACACTAATGGCATCATCTGTTAATCCTGTCATGACAGACTAATGGATCAGCTTTTCCCATTCAAACAGTAAGAACTCTGAATTAAATATTTACCAACTTACTGCTTATCTCTACACTAGCAGTATAGCCCAGTGTTGCTCGGGTGTAATGAAAGTTTTAAAACTAATCCATGGTCCTGGAGCTCAGACTCTTTGGACGTTGACACAAAAGACTAAAAAGCAATAGTTGTTTCCAGTTAAAGCAAAACTGTAGACTGAAAGAAAAATGAATGGATGTAAGTCAAATTTTGATTTCCTCGTATCGATATCAAATAAGTTTTTTTCGTTGTAAACTGAATTTTGAAGGCTAAATAAGTCCTCTGAGTAAATGGTATCATGGATGAGACTAAGAACTACAATTATACCTACTTAGAGCCAAACCCGAAGCAAAAACTAAAATAAAAGGGTTGAAAAAAATACAGACATACAGGCAGATAAACAGACACACACACAAACATCTTGCCTTTTTTCTATATATATTATCAATTTTCTGTTCTATTGTAAGAACTGCAATCTTGAAACTTCTGAATATTGTTTCTTATGTCTTGGTCTATGAGTGTATCAAATTTGATTTAAATCGGACCACTCCTTCTATAACCAAATTTTTTCGATTATTGATTTTCGATAATTATCGGGTGTACCTTGACACAAAACCTAGCTAAGAACACTCGCAGACGCTTATAGTACAACTGTGTAAATTTTCAAGAAAATCGGTTCAGCTGTTTCGGAGTCTATAGGTAATGGTATACACACACACAGACACACACACACACAGACAAAGTTCCATTTATAAATAAGTTTAGATTTAGATTTAGATTACAATGCATGAGTGACAACTCTAATGAGTGACAACTCTATGAGTGACAACTCTAATGAGCAACATCAGGGACCCCTTTCTCTCTCTCTTTCTCTCCCAGATGTACCCTGGCAACAGACTGCCCAGAACTATCCTCTGTTCTAACTGTAGCTGCTTATTATAAGCCAGGAAATGGAAATATCAAATGTCCAGTTTGTTAAAAATTGTTAATTTATATTTACTTTTCAATCTTCTACCTTTCAACAGGAAAGGAAAATGAATATATTCATTTTGAAGCAATTTGTCCATTTTTTTTAGAATGGTTTGCTTACTATTTAAATTTGATGAGGGCAACCCAATCTGGTGCAGTGGTCAGCAAGCTTGTCTCGCTAAAATAATTACGATTGAGTAGAGAGTTTGATCCTCAATGAGTGTGCCAGGCTTTCAGCCTTGTGCCACATGTAAGCTATGTTCATAAAATTACCTTTGAGCACCTCAACATGGAGTAATGGCTAGGAAACTTGTCTTGCTAGAATCATTACACTTGAGTAGTGAGCTTGATCTTCACTGGGTAGCCCATACTTACAGTTTTGTGCCAAATCTAAGCTGTGCTTAGAAAATTACCTATTTGGATTTGATGATGACAATGCAGTATTTTTTCTAATATTTTTCTCTCAGTAAACCCTTGAATCATAGTCGGTTTTAACACCTAGTTTGAGTTGAAATGATTAAAAACCTAGTTGTTCCTAAAAGTTTTCATCTATTTGTCTATCATTTTATTTTCCTTTAGTCAAGTTTTTTTTGTTTTTATTTAATTGGAGTAGAGAGACTAAACTATCGCCCGGTTCACACTCCACCCACGTCTATTGAACAGATGAAGAGGCTCATCCTTTGTTCCTTGTTTAGTATGTGGTTTCCAGCGTTCTCTTTTCCAGTCTTTACACTCTTTTCTTTTTTTTCAATTGGAGTAGATAGACTAAACTATCACCCGGTTCACACTCCACCCACGTCTATTGAACAGGTGAAGAGGCTCATCCCTTGCTCCCTGTTTAGGATGTGGTTTCCAGCTTTCTCTTTTCCAATCTTTTCACTCTTTTCTTTTTTTCTTTTTTTTTCAGTTTGAGTAGATAGACTAAACTATCGCCCAGTTCACACTGCATCCATGTCTATTGAACAGGTGAAGAGGCTCATCCCTTGTTCCCTGCTTAGGATGTGGTTTCCGACTTTCTATTTTCCAGTCTTTTCACTCTTACGTAGCCCCCTGCACATCAGTGGCATTACCGCCTTGCTCGGGGTGATATGATTAAAAAAAAAATATGGGTGACCGCTTTGAAAATTCTACTTCGGAGACACTATCGCTGGTCATAAAATCACAAATCATTTAAGATTGAGATAAAATGATTTAGCATTCACTTCTATGCAAGTGTTTTGATCTCAGCTGATTTTTCTTGTGTCACAAAATGAAGAAAAAATGAAAAATTACATTATGAACAGAGTATGAAGTTTTAAAAAGGAATTTACTACCAATGATCAGAAAAAGGCAGCTGACATTTTAGCGGGTACATGGATGCATGGGTGGCATAACAGTTATTAGTTCAGAAAGTGGAAGCGATGAGCTGAGTTCTGGCCTTGTCAGTAGTGTATGTTGGACAATCTCATCAGAGATGAAGAAAAGACTTGAAGCAACAGAAAGGATGCTGAGAATACCATGAACTGAAAATGTGAGTAATGAGGAAGTTTTAAGGAAAATGGAAACAAAAAAGATGCTTATATTCAGAATATAATCAGAAAGAGATGGATGAATTTTTTAAGATGCATAATGAGGAAGGACGGCTCAGAGAATTTGACACTCACAGGATATAGAGAAGGCAAGATGGGCAAAGTGAAACAATAAGTAACTTAGCGAATGATTTTTGTTTTAATCAGTTCACCTCAAGTAAAGCAATAGATGCAAGTAGCTACTGCGAGTGAAAGAGAGTGAAAAAGATTTTAGAAAGAACCTGAAGCAAGGGATAAATTTTTGCTGTTTTTCAAAAATCTTAGGAGGAGTGTGAACTGTATGATAGGCAAACTTATTTACTCTTAGTCAGGAAGAAATAAATAAATAGAGTTTTGGTGTTGACATTAGAAAAAGTCTTTAGAAAGAACCAGAAATACATCCTAAATGAGAAACGCTAAACCACTACTTCTGTTCAAAAACCATTAAAAAAATCTTGAATGGCAAAACAGGAAATGGGAGATATGGTGCAATGACAAACTTTAAGTGCTACAAAGGATAGGAAATTGTGGAGAGCCATGATTGTCCATGTCTTGAAGAGACACAGAACACAGATGATAATGATTGGACAGTATTAAAAAAGAACCAGGCATGTGGATCTGTAAACGTTCTGACATACTGTATCTTGAATCTTACCGTATCACAGAAACAATTTACACCTGTGCATATACAACTTTATCACTCTTTTATAAATTGTCTTTTAGTTTAAAAAAATTAACAAACAGAAATATTATTTAATTTCTAAATTCTGAAGTGATTTTGGAAGATACGTAGTATTTACTGATAAATTATATATAAAAAGACACCCAGCATTTACTGATTCTTTCCTTTTTTGTTGGGAGCAGAACAAAAGAAAAAAGGGTTTCCAGTGAATTTAGAAGTGCCTGTCAATGTCTTGAATATCTTGTAATCCTAACTACAACTTTGTTTCTTTTTTTTCGTGCTCCACCTTTATTTAAGCTTTTCCTTATTTTAAAATGGATCTGCTCAGCAAAAGATTCAATGTTTCGTTCAGTGAACATCCATTGTTTAAATCATACATAACAATTATCTAAATCTAAACTTATTTATAAATGGAATTTTGTCTGTGTGTGTGTGTGTGTTCATTACCTATAGACTCTGAAACGGCTGAACTAATTTTCTTGAAAATTTACACAGTTGTACTATAAGCATCTGCGAGTGTTCTTAGCTAGGTTTTGTGTCAAGGTACCCCTGATAAATATCGAAAATCGATAATCAAAAACATCAGGTTATAGAAGGAGTGGTCCGATTTTAATCAAGTTTGATACACTCATAGACCAAGACATTAGAAATGATATTCAGAAATTTCAAGGTTGCAGTTCTTACAATAGTGCAGAAAATTGATAATATATATATATAAAAGGCAAGATGCTTGTGTGTGTGTCTGTTTATCTGTCTGTATGTCCTTTATACAAATCCACAATTTTTATCCAATTCTCACCAAACTTCACACAAATATTCTTTAGGCTGAGTCTGAGCTCCAGGACTATGGATTAGTTTTAAAGCTTTCATTACACCCGAGCAATGCCGAGCTATACTGCTAGTTAATAATAAACATGAATTATTTCTCTGCCTGCTAATTGTAGGCAGACACATGAGATGTTAACTCACTGCAAAAATAAATTACATTTGTCTACAGAAGCTGTTTGAGGCTTTGTTTGTCATTCAGTAATTGGATGATATGACAAGTGTTTGGTGATTGTGTGGTGAAGTCAAGAATCAGCTTAGAAAATGGGATAAATTCAAGAGTTTCAAAGTAAAAGGAAACAAAACAAATTCTCATTTTTTTTCATCAAGTAAATCTAAGACACTTGGATGGTAAAATAAACGAAGCTGGAAGAGAGATAAAGAATTTCAGGGAAGAAAGAAACAAACAGAAAGGCATTAAAGGAATAACAAAGAGAAGCAGGAAGTGTTTGGGGAAAGAAAAGTGGGAGTTAAAAACAGTTAAAGAAAAGGAAGAGCCAAAAAGTATTGGAAGAGAAGAAAGAAAGGGATAGAAAGAATTGGAGAAAGGGAAAGAGAGAGATAGAAAGTTTAAGAGAGAGGCAGAAAGAATTGTTAGAGGAAAGAGAAGAGTTTGAGAAAGGGAAAGTGAAACTGATTTTGAGAAAAGAAAAAAGAGAAAGAATTTGAAAAAGAGATACAGCTTAAGAAAGCAAAAGAGAGAATGAACTGGAGGAGTAAGAAAAGGAAAAGGAAGAATAGATAGCGCTAAAAGAAAGAGAAGTAAAAAAAGAAAGAGAAAAAGAACTGGAAAAAGGAAAATGAGAAAGATAAGAGAGGAAAAAGAAAAAGGTCTTGAAGGAGGGAAATGAAGAAAGCAAAATGTTAGAGTAGAGAAAACTAAAGAAGAGAGAAAAGCAAGAACTGGAGAAAATAAAAAAGAAAAAATCAGGAGAAAAACAATAACAGAAAAGGAAGAGAGAGAGAGAGAAAGAAAGAAAACAAGTGAAAAGGGATAGAATTTGAAAAGAAAAATAAATGAATGTGAAGAAAAAAGAAAAAAATGAAGAAAAAATGACTGAGAAAAGAGAAAGAAATTTTTTCTTTCTCTTTTTTCAGTCATTTTCTTTCATACTGACTGAGAAAAGAAATGATTGATCTGAGATAAAGAAAGAAAATATATCAAGAGGGAAAGGGAAAGAAAAAGAAAGAAAGAAAGTAAACTCTTTATATATATATATAAAAATTGTTTCGAAAGCTTTTTTACTTATTTCAATTCATCATCATACTTTTTCAGAATTACATCCATTCTTCAGGAGACATGATTGTAAAATTGCATTTATTATCAGAAATAAACAGTCAGTTAATTGCCATACATGATACATGCTGACTTGGTGGAAGATTTTCCTGCAGTAGATTGCCATTACTTTCTACAGTAGACTGGTAGCCAACTAAGGCTATAGAACCCAATCTATCCTGTTATTTAACCCATAGTTAGAGGGAAGAGATGGATTACTACCTTTCCCAAGGGTATTTGCACATAAGTGAATGCAACAAATTCAACTGGAATTTGAACTCTGCTCTCCTATTTTTCACTCCAAGCCATAATCCACAGCACCACAACAAACATTCTTTGTTTACTACCTTCCTTAAAAGATATTCCATGACAGATTAGTTTTTTTTGTTTTGTTTTTTTCAGTTATGTATTTAATAATTGTTATATACAACTGGAAGTTAGATATTAATGTGACTTTTAAGGTCAATTAATTTTTTAGAAATAAAATAATTAATAAGACTAAGTGTGAATTGGAATTTGTGCCATTCTGTGGGGCACTGAACATTTAGTGAAATTTGTAGATATTAAATATTTCATTCGATTACATAAAAAATATGCAGTTAAAAAATTGATCAAGATCAAGGTAAACTGAGATTTGTGTTGTTCTGTAGAGCACCTGAGGTTCACTCAAATTTGAATACAAATTTTCATTTCAGAGAATATATGGAAATAAAAAATTGTGATTACTAATAGTGAACGAGTTTCTATTTTACTTTGTAGTATACTTGAGATCCAATCAGGTATTTTAAAGCTTGCAAAGTCTAATTTGGTAATTTCTCTCAAAAATTATTCATAATACGGGAAAACTATGATGAAAAAGGATTTGGGTATAGATCAGAGTATGGAATAGATTCACCAAACTCTTCTGTATTCTACATGCAGAAGAATTTGGTAAATTTCTTCAATAAGAAATTTGGTTTGGTTTATTTTGTCTAATGTCATATTAACCTCATTGGGTTAATGCTGATAATAATTTTAATGCTGATAATAATTTTAATGCAGATAATAATTTACAATAGATTGTAAGAACAGAATATGTATTCTTTGTGAGACATCACTTTGTAGATCAGTTTTCACTGACATATTTTTGTAAAGAAGGGTTTATTGAGGGATGTTACGTTCAGAAATATATTGCTAATAATATTTTTTTTCCTTCAAAAATGTAGTTAGCAACTTTTTTTTTCTTTGATTTTCTTCTTCAAAATTGTGTCACTGGTAATATTTTGTTCTTTAAAAATATATTGCTGGAATTTACACTAAAATAGTTTATTTCATACTTTCATAGTTTTGACCCCAGTTTGGGGATTGACTATTTGCCCATAGCTGGGACACTAACAGGTGCTACCACCCTGGGTCAGGTTGGACCTGGAAACAACAGTAATTAAGAGGTGGTTCTCTGCTTCTCTCACACTTTAATTTATTAACGCTGCCAATGACTTACCAAAAATATAAATATACCTATGAAATGTTTACTTATCTAAATACATCAGTCAGTTAAGTGCTATACGTGATACACGCTTTAGGCAATCATATCTCAAAAGAAACATGACTGACTGGGCAAAAGATTATCCTGCAGTAGGTTGCCATTGCATTCTGCAGTAGAATGGTTGCCAGCCAAGGCTATAGAATCTAATTTGTTCTATTATTTAACCCATAACTGGAGGGAAGAGATGGATTAATACCTTTCCCAAGGGTATTTGTGAGTAAGTGAAAGGAATTCAACTGGAATTTGAACTCGGCTCTCTGATTTATCATTCTGAGGTGGTATTCACTGCACCACAATGCACATCACCAAAAATAACAAATAGCCTCACTGCCAAAACCCGGGAATGAACCAGGGACCTTTAGATCTTCAGTCTAATTTCTGATGCTATATTAAAATATTAAAAAAAGATTTTCACAAAGAGAATTTCAGAATTTGTAATCAACACTGATTAATATTTATTAAGGTAAAAGACGAGAATATCTAATATAACTTAGAAAGGAGTGGCTTGATAAACCCCACCTAAAATTCCCTGTCAATAGTGCTGTTGAGGCATATAAATTCCTCATTACAAAATATTTTAGAAGGACCATAAAAATTGCAAAGATGTAATGGAAGTCTTTGAAAAATTAGATGATCAATAAAATTTTCAAGATATACCAAAGTCAAATTGTATGTCTTTTTATAATTATTTTTGATACTGTATAAAAATATTGAAAAAAAAATGAGTTTAATATCAAATTTATATTGCATATAATTTATACAGTTCTATACTGTGAATTTATTTTATAGGATAAATAACATCTTTAAGGAATACTGAAGAGATATTGGTTAACAAAGATTAATAGAAAACTTTGTTCGATTTTAGGTTTTATTGTACTATCTGTGATTTAATTAGAAAAAGTAATTTTTCTTGTTCATACTGAAAGTGGTTAATTAGATTTTCAAGTTTAATAACTTTGAAAATTATTATAAATCTTTCAGAAAAATTATGTCAAAAACATTATTAAAATTATTTTTAAAAAATTTAAGAAATCAGAAAATATCTAAACTTATTTATAAATGGAACTTTGTCTGTATGTATATGTGTGTGTGTGTGTGTCCATTACCTATAGACTCCAAAACGGCTGAACCGATTTTCTTGAAAATTTACACAGTTGTACTATAAGCGTCTGCGAGTGTTCTTAGCTAGGTTTTGTGTCAAGGTACCCCCGATAAATATTGAAAATCGATAATCGAAAAAATCGGGTTATAGAAGGAGTGGTCCGATTTTAATCAAATTTGATACACTCATAGACCAAGACATAAAAAATGATATTCAGAAGTTTCAAGGTTGCAGTTCTTACAATAGTGCAGAAAATCGATATTATATATATATATAAAAGGCAAGATGTTTGTGTGTATATCTGTTTATCTGTCTGTATGTCCTTTATACAAATCCACAATTTTTATCCAAACTTCACACAAATATTCTTTAGGATGAGTCTGAGCTCCAGGACCATGGATTAGTTTTAAAGCTTTCATTACACCCGGGCAACGCCGGGCTATATTGCTAGTAAAAAATATATTTTATACCAAATGTTGTGAAGTGTGACAATGAAGGTTTCTTACTTGACTCTCTCTGTAATAGAATATATGTCAGAACAAATATGATAATAGATTGTAATAGTAATATAAGCCTTTTTTTTATAAGGAAACATTTGGCGTTCATTGCCCAAGCAATCAATACTATTGGCAGTTTAAAGTTCCAATTTTGATCTGGATTTCAATGTTAATTATTTGTTTGAAGTGCAACATCAAAAAAAGGCTCATCTCTTGTTCCCTGTTTAGGATGTGGTTTCTGGCTTTCTCTTTTCCAAATCCTTTCACTCTTGCGTAGCCCCCTGCACATCAGTGGCGTTACCACCTTGCTCGGGGTGATATGATTTAAAAAAAAAAAAAAGGGCAAAAAGTAAAATCTTATAATTTTTGCAAATGTTTGAATATTAACCTTTCATTTTATTAATTTTTATTTTACCATTTCCTTGTCATAAAGAAAGGAGTGTGTTTTTTTTTAACAAGTAAAAACGCAAATTATTTAAGTTCACATAATTGGAATCATATGCATTTTGCCAGAGTTTTTTTTTTTTTCAAAATACAAAAATGTCACTCAACTTTGCAGAACCTAATTTTAGTACCTACTGTTGACTATATAAGGCACATTTTTAAAAAATCCTACAAAATCTCTGTATTTTCTGCTTAAATTGTAGGGTTACTGATACACTGGATGTGTATTGTGGGGCAATAAATATCAGCTTGGAATGTGAAATTGGAAAGCTTGGAATTTGAAATCCAATTGAATTCGTTGTATTCACTTATGCACAAATACTCTTGAGAAAGTTATTAATCCGTTACTTCCCTCTCCAGCTATGGGTTAAACAGCAAGACAGAATGGGTTCTATAGCTTTCGTTGGCAACCAGTCTACCACAGAAAAAAATGGCAACGTACTGCAGGAAATTCTTCTGCCCAGTCATTCATGTCTCTTTTGTGACAGAATTGCCCAAGCATGTATCATGTATAAAATTTAACTGACTGACTGATAAACTAACAGCTAAAAATCCCTGTTTAACATACTTGTCCTCTGATTATCCCAGAACAAGATATCTAAGATTATCAATGATTAAATTATGATTACAAATAAATTTAAAAGGAGTTGCTGAAAATTTCTCGCCTTGGATCTAACAATTAGTGTTTCAATGACCAAACATCAGAAATTTTATAAGAGAAATGATGCATCAAGTGTCTTGAATGGGATGGATGAATATGTGCAATAGCAAGCACATCACATCACAAATTTAAGCCATTTTTATTGGTTGACTTGAACTTTTCAGCACCCCTTTTATTGTTAAAATATAAAAAAACTGGCATGTAAGTAAATATGAATCATTGGTCAAACATCATCATCATCATTTATCCATTACACCCAGATGGTAAATAGGGCAGCAACTTTTTTTTTGTTGCTGTTTCTGTAACAAACTGTTTTTTACAGGGCAGGGTTGTTAGCCCTGCACCCAACCCCCAAACCTGGAGAACCGGTGGACCATTCTTGGTCCTTTCATTTACAGCACCTGGTATTCCCAAATGATCACCCATTTAAGTACCGACCAGGCTGGATGTTGCTTAACTTCGGTAATTGGACGGGAACCGGTGTATTCAACACGATAAAGCCGTAGACCAAACATTATTATAGTTTCTCTAAATACTCCTTATATACTTTTTTCTTATATAGTGAGAGATACAATATCTAATATACCTTATTAGAAAGGCAGTCTCAATTATACAATTATTTTAACTAAAGGAATATTTGGTCCAGAGTTCAGGGATATGGGATGTAATAAATATAGGCTACTTGTATCTCTTGAAGCTGAAATGAAAATGTCCTAATTGGGTATTTTTGAAAGAAAAAAAAACAAATAAACAAAAACAAACATGATCTTAAATCAACTACCACCAATATTCATTCTACATGAGCCCTGGAACTGATTTATCCCCAATCTGCCAAAGGCATTTATAACCAAGATAACATTGAGTCACCTTGCTAACATGTAATAAAATTATATAATGTCTGATAAAACACAACCATATCAAATGAAATATATTAGTTGAAAAGGAATGGATGAAGAAGAAAAAAAGGAATGAAAGAAGAAGAGAACAAACATGAAATAAAGAAGAAAAAGAAAGTAGAGAAAGAAGAAAGAAGGAAAAGATGAAAAAAAAAAGAAAAAAAAGAAAATAGAGAAAGAAAAAAAGGAAGGAAGGATGGGACAGAAAAAAAGAAAAAAGAAAAAAATCTTCACATGATGCTTTTATGATTTAATTTTGCAATTATTATTATTTTTATAAAACTGTGATGCAGCGGAAATTTGGAATCATTCATTTGATTTTTCAAAAATAAAACCCATAAACAAATTCTTGGACATTATGTAAATAAACAACTTATATTACTAATAAAAAAACAAAAATGACATCCCCACACCAACTCCATAATGCCACCAGTCGTTAGTTACTTGCACTGTTAGTTTCAACCATGGCACAAAGATGATTTACTGATAACTTTAACAATGTCAGTAAAACATCTTAGGAATTACTGCACTGTCATAAATTTTCTCCTATTTAATTTAAAAATTTCATGAAATTTAAAAAAAAATGGATGTGTATGACAAAAATGTTGGTCTATTTTCAAAAAAAGCTACTATTCATAGACTAAAGAAAAAAAATTTTCATAAATAATTTCCATTAATCAAAAGAAAAGTTTATTATTGATAAACTTATCAATATCAATTATTATTGATAAACTTATAATATCAATTATTGATATCTTAAAAGAGAAATTCTCTCTTTCCCTTTGTACATATAATATAAACAACTGATTAGTAAACTAAAATTTAATTACAATTAAATACAGGTTATCCTTATTTTTTAAATACAGTGCTCAATATCCTGAGGATAGAGCCACATATAAGGTAATGTTATGTTTCTTAGATCTTATTAAACTGTAAAAAGCATACAAATATGTCAATGATTCAAAGTGATCTAGCATGTGGTATAATTCATCATTGCATTGATAAAAACCGTTTGATGTATGCTAAAAAGAGAAATATGTAGTTACACAAATGCATGTCACATCCTAACAAGATCTGAAAAAAAAATTATATATATATATTGTGTATGTATTTAGGCACCATTTTTTCATTAATATATATTTCATTAAATAATATAGACAAGTTTTTTCTATTTATTTTATGTAAATGTTTTTCATATTCTCTGATAAGCTTAATAGCATTATCATTAAAGGAAGAAAGAAAATTACAATAATAATATATAATTTTTAATAATGCAATATATTTAAATATATAATGAATTTTGACATCTTTGAAAATGGCTTATGTAAGCCGAAAACTGATGTATCAATATTGTAATTTTCTTTCTTCCTTTAATGATAATGCTATTAAGCTTATCAGAAAATATGAAAAAAATTTATATAAAATAAATAGACAAAACTTGTCTATATTATTTAATGAAACATTCATTGATATATATATATATATATATATATATATATCTTCCAACATACATAAATCGCAAACCTATGTTTTTTTGTATTTAAATGTAAATCATATTCACAACCAACATCCAACATTGCCTGATGACGAGATTCTATCTTGAAACATTTAAATTTTCATGTCGCAATGTACTTTTAATTCAAAATTATATGAGTATATTATGCTGTACAATATTCATTGTATTGAGCACTGTTTATAAAAGAATAAATAAATAATGCCAGGGAACTCAAAATCGTAAAAACTTGGGTCCTCTTGACTTGGATTTATATATGTCATCCGCAGACAGATCTGTTTCGCCGTATCACAGCTCATCAGTATGGTTAGACTCCGATCGCTTTTTTACCCAGGATTGAAACCTGACCGAAATGGCGTCAGTCATAAAAATACCTATATACCTCCTATCACACTAACTCCCAACTATTCTCACAACACTCTCATCTACCCAACCCTCATTCTCGGTATCCTCACCCGCCTATCACCCACCCTCTGTTATTTCCTATATTTAATCAGCCTTTCTCCACTCTACGTAGCCCCCTGCACAGTAGTGGCAGTGACATGCCTTGCTCGGGGTGAAACGCTTATAAAAAAAAAAAAAAAAAAAAAAAAATATATATATATATATATATATATATATATATATAGGTACATTTTCTTAATGCCATGACTCTTCATAAGATACTGCTATGGTTCCAAATGGTGTGGTGTGCCTCATATGTGCCCCCGAAGAGAATAGCAGGGGAGGCAGAATGATTGAAATACAATCAAAGACTTAGAAACAGATTTTTAAAAATTCATATGCCAAAAATAATTGATTTTGAAATTTAAAATAGTATTGCAGATTATTTTTAATTGCATGCATGAGTCCCAGTGTAAATAGTTATAAATATAAATAAATATAATAATGATATAAATGTCTGTTTAGTTTTCCATTGCATTTTTTCCATTTTGTGAACACATATCTAGATAAAAATTGTTAATAATCTGTTCAGAGTTCCTGCTTTTGTTGAAGTCATTGCCAAAGAACAAAGTCATATCAGTATTCTTTACTTATGTTTTAGCAACTAGATTCTGACATTTTCTTCAAATATATCATACACATGATAATTAGTTTATACACATTGAATTGTGAGGGTAAAAATATTGTGCTCTGTTGATTCTGGTGCATTTTTGAATGTTTTAGTTATGTTGTCCTTGAGTAATTTGTTGTGTATAGGAGAAGGTAGGTCATATAAATTACTAGTTTTGTCCACTGTGATAAATACATTAGTGGAATTGTTTACTTTGGTTATACCTTCTTTTAGTTATATATATATATATATATATATATATATATATATATATATAGGCTGCAATGGACAAATTCTTGTCTAAATTACGCAAAAATGCAAATAGCTTTGACATTTCATTTTAACAGATATATTTACCAAAATTCTTCTTCTTCTTCTATGTGCTCTGTCCCTTCAGGACATAGGCAATCATGGTTCTCCACGTCTCCCTATCCCTTGTGGCTCTTAATATGTTTGCTCCTGTTACACCTCGCAACCCCCATTCTGTCATCCACCTGATCAGGCCCTGCAAATATGTTATCCGCTGCCTTCCTCTGTCTCTTTTTCCTTCTATCTGGCCAGTCAGTATCAGGTTCTCCAAGCTCTCCTTCCTCATTGCATGTCCCAGGAACTTCAGTTGTCTCTTCCTGATGCTCAGTATTAATTTCCTTTTTGTTGCCATTCTTTCCAACACCTCATCGTTGCTTGCATGCTCAGTCTACGATATCCGCAGCATCCTTATATAGAACCACATTTCCACTGCTTCAAGTTTTGTCCTCATTTTTGATGATATTGTCCAGCATTCACTGCCGTATTGAAGAACTGACATCACATAGCAATCCAGCACTCTTTTCTTTGTTTCTAGTGAAATTTTCCTGTGTGTTAGTACTTTACTCAGCTTCTGGAATGTGTCCTTTGCCATGCCAATTCACCTTCATATCTCTGTGTTGCACTTTCCATCTCCTGTTAGAACACTTCCTAGGTATTTAAACTTTTGTACTTGCTTGATTCTGGTATCCCCCACCTGTATTTGGCATTTTGGGTTGCACCTTTTGCCGATGACCATGCATTAAAATATCTTGATATACTAACAATATTCAATAAAATTGCCATTGTCTTTAACCATGCCCTCCAGAAGACTTCAGAATCTTCTGCAACACTTCTAGAGAGTTTCCTTGTCCAAGTTGGTGAATGCTTCCATAATCCTTGCATTCAGTTCATCTTTGGTGCTGCAAGAAGGTTCATTAGTCTCTCACTCAACTGCACTCCACACATGATAATCAAGGGGGGGTTGCAGTCTGGGGTGTTAGGTGGATAGATGTAAGGGTTGATGTGGTTGCAGAAATTGTCAGACAGGTTCTTCTGTTTGTGTGGCATCATGCAAAGTCCTGTTGCCAGATATAAGGTCTTACAGCCGCCAACCTCTTGACTAACAGCAGCACTACTTCCTCAAGGCACTTGATGTAGGCCTCCATGTTGAATCTGAGGACATGTAAGAAGATAAATACAGGCATAACGTTGTCATTTCTAATGATCGTTCTAAACACCATGATGTTGACTGGATATATCATCCAACTATTTCTGATTTGTATGGTCCTCAGATTGACACCCAAACACTCTCAAATGTTTATATTGGTGCTTTTGGAGCAAATGCCAAGCAGTAGAGCATGCTGCTTCCAAATTTCTAGCAGAGTGAATTGTGATCTTATATATACATATATATATATATATGTTTATCATCTGATGTGCCTTAACCATCTTATTGTGTTTATAAGGCTTGATTTAGATTCGTTTAAACTGTAACAAGTTTGTGTGTGTATTATATTTGTATTAACTATATATATATATATATATATATATATATATGAGAGGGATTAATTCCAACATATTTTTTATTTTATTTGTTTAAACATTATTCTTAATGGATACTCATATTTGACTAGAAATGGACTTACATTTAAATATGTAAATTGTCTTCGTTGACATTTGTCTACATAAGGATACAAAAACAGAGGAGATATGAATATTACGAAAAATCTGAAAAATGTGTGTTTAAAGGCATTATTTTGGGATTTGTCTAACTGTAAGTCTTTTGTGGTCAAGTGCTTTAAGGCACATGGTGATCTATTTCTCAAAGATGGTGCCCAACTGACCTTACTATACAGTGCAATCACCAAAATCAAAAACAAAATAAGCACATGCACAAAATCAAAAATATAAAATGGTGACAATTTACACATCACACTCTCAGTGTGTGTGTGTGGCGATATGGTTTGGCCATCTTCCATGACAGATAAATGCATAAGTTGATTTGTAAGCAAAATTGTTTTGAAAGGCTTACTGCTCAATGAACAAAATTGGTGAAACTTAAGTAGTGAGCAAACAATTATTTTACACTATATATATATATATATATATATATATATATATATATATATAAACCAATGGTGAGTGTCAGCTAGTGGGTATGCATGTGTGTATCTTCACTGATTTCTATTAATATACACTTCCACATTTTTATTTGATTTGTTTCAAAACTTACACACCTCTTGCAAAATTAAAATTAGACTTATACTCTTCCTATCATGTGCAATGCCGGGTACTTAATGCTCGTATATATAATGTGAGTATCCACTCATATATATATATATATATATATATAATAAATAAAGAACAATTAAAAAACAAACCAAGGCACAGTATGTTGAATGAGGTATATCTTGGATTTTTAAAATCATTCATCTTCAAAGACTCTCTGAAGAAGCTTATTAAACTGAAACATGTTAGATTAAAAACACTTTTTTCCTACTTGTTCTTTACTTATACTAGTCATCTTGTCAGACTCCAATCCATATATTCAACTCAGATATATATATATATATATATATATATATATATATATAAATAAAAGGGGTATAATAATAAAAACCAGTTGAAATTTTACACTGGGAAAAACGCAAGATATAGGGATGACATCCTATATTATATATCTAGATACATGACCTAGCTGACAGCATTCAGATTTCTATTGCTATAAATATAATGGCTGGCCACTCATATTTGAGAATACTCGTCTACCAGGGTAGCTAGCTAATCCCCATTGTAGATGCCTGCTCTGGTTTATACTGCAACTATGCTGAGTAGACCTTAGCTACAGTTTCTGAGAGAGAGCATGTTATCTAGCATGAACAAGAGTCTGAACAAGGCCAGGACACCCAAATCTTGGAGAATTTTTGTCTTTATTTTCACCTGAAATTAAAGCCAAAATACGATGTTTAGAACAGCTCATGATTAAACATAATAGACATTCATTGTCTCTTATCTTTAACAGTATATGTTTAGAAGATATATATATATATATATAAAGAGAAGGATACACAAATGTTTGCCTTTCATACACTTAACATTCCTCCCAGTGTTTTAAACTGGAGTAAAGGTTAATACCTTGTTTCCTGTTTAAAACTGGATTTCCCAGTATTGCCTTGCATCGCTATGGTATTATTGACTTGTTTGAGTAAAATGAAATATATATATAAAATATTGATCTCCATAGAGTTTTATATATTGAAGAGTGTATAGAAAAAGAATTCACAAAAAAATTTCTGTTTGTTGTAAATTACGTCACCTTGTGTGTCTTAAATTAGTTCCAGCAAACAAGTAGAAAGCTGGAATCCTCCAAAAACAATTAAAATAACAAACAAAAAACAAAATCCTTAAAACATTTGCAATATTTGAAAGTACTTAGAGTGGGGAACAAAAATAACCTTTGAAAAGTTTGCCAATGACATAAAACAAGTAATTATAAATAAATTGAATAGACATTATTCTGCAAAACTTTTATGAAAGAATATATATATATATATTGTGTTGAGTTGTGATGGTGCTTAGTGGCAAGATTATTGTTTTCTTCAGTGGTTTACTAATAAAAAAATATTTTTGCAAGCAAGTTTTTTTTTTTTAATAAATATACTGTTTAATACTGTTTAATTATAAAAATCAGTACCTACTGAAATACAAGCACAAGATAAAGATAGGATAGAGTATATTAATAGGATTAATCCTATATATATATATATATATATATTATTAATATGAACATCATATTTAATGGACATATGCATGAGTAGACATCCTATCTAACTGACATTCACTAGACTTGGTATATGAAATTCCTAATAAGTTTGGTTTGGTTTGTTTTGTTTGACAGCATATCAACACCTCAATGGGTTATTTAATACTGACAAGACTTTTACAATAGATTTATATGAATAGAATATGTATTCTTTGCAAGAAATCAGTTTGTAGATCAGGCTTCATTGATGTATTTTTTAAAAAGTGTTTTTTAAGCGTCAGATGTATTACTGATATGTATAATTTTTCTTCAAAAATATATTGCTGTTAATATTTTTTTCTTCAAAAATGCATTGTTGATAATATTTTCTTTCATAAACATATTCTGGTAATATTTTCTTCTTTCAAAAAAGAATTTCTGGAATTTTTACTGTAAAAATCTATTTTCATACTTTCATAGTGTTTCAACCCCATCTTGGGGCTTAAGTTTGAGTTTTGTTTAACAGCATATCAACCTCTGTGGGATATTTATTGCCAAAAAGGTGGGGTTTTAAGGTACTTTCTTTTTTTTAATGTAAATTTTTTTGTTTTTATTCTTTTTTATTTTAGAAACCTGAAAATTTCTTCTAGCTTTGTATTCAAAAATGTTTTGCTGAGAATAAATTTTTCCTTCAAAAGTGTGTTGTAATAATATTTTCTTCAAAAATATATTGTTGGTAATATTTTTCCTTCAAAAATGTCTATTTTTCTATAAAAGTCTATTTTTATGTATATATTTCTATAAAAGTGTAGTTTTATACTTTCATAGTGTTTTGACCCCAGTTTGTGGGTTAACTATTTGCCCATAGCTGGGACCCTAACAGGTGCTACCACTCCAGGTCAGGGTGAACCTGTGAACAACAGCAATTAAGAGATGGTTTCATGCTCCTCAAAACTTCCCAATTAGGGGCCTCACTGACAGATACAGTTTATCTTCAAACCCAGAAACCAGATGTAGTTTATCCTAATACCCAGGATGCCTCATTGGTGAGAGGGGAGGGTTACTTGCCTGCAGAGGTGCAGTTGGCATATTCTGAAGCCCCAGCTGACAAAGCATGACAGTCATAATAAAGAATGTATTTTTAATCAGAAATTGAAACCACTTCTCCTTTATACTGGGAAAGCCACCTTTAAGTTTAATGTTCTTTAGACATTGACTACGAACATATTTTTAAAATAAATGTAACATTTATTGTCATAACAAATAATGTCAGATTATAAATCAAAGCTATCAATTTCTTTGAATTAACTTATTTTAAATATATACATATTATAATAATAATCAAGCCTATTGATATAAAGAAAATTATAATAGAATTTTGTCAATAAAATGCTTAATAAAATTCTTGAGTATAAATTTGGTTTTCAGTTAATAGACTAATAAAGTCAAAGGATTATTTGTTGTCAGGATGGAAAATTTTTAATTTAAATTTTTAATTTAAATTTTTAATTTAAATATTCTGTTAGTGTATATAATAAGCAATTATAAAATGTATATTCTGTAATGATGAATGCAGTTATTCTTGTTGACCCTGACAAACAAAATATTTTAAAACTTTAAATGGATTTCCAATAAAATATTTCTCTCATATATATAAGAGAAATATTTTTTTGTATAAAAAAATATTTCTCTTTATATATATATATATTTGAATTCATTTATTTAAATATTATTTTTAATGGGTACTATTTAATGGATATATATATATATATATATATAGAGAGAGAGAGATAGATAGATAGAGAGATATTTAATATATATATATATACTGTTTAATTATTTAAAAAATATAGTATCTAGTCAAATAGGAGTATCCATTAAAAATAATGGTTAAGAAAAATCAAATTTATATATCTGTGTATGTGTGTATACATATATAGAAATATGTCTATATATATATATATATATATATATAGACATATTTCTATATATGTATACACAGATATATAAATTTGATTTTTCTTAACCATTATTTTTAATGGATACTCCTATTTGACTAGATACTATATTTTTTAAATAATTAAACAGTATATTTATTTATATCTACTGGCCTGAATAATCAAAAAATCTTGTTGAGAAAATATTTTCCTAACAAGACAAGATCCTTAATAAATATACTGTTTAATACTGTTTAATTATAAAAATCAGTACCTACTGAAATACAAGCATCTATTAAAAATAATATTTAAACAAATAAATTAAAAAAATGTTAGAGTTAGGGGTTTCATAAAATTTTATAAATAGTATACACACACACACACATATATATATATATAGAGAGAGAGAGAGAGAGGGAGAGAGATTTGATACAATGATTATTGCTCTCTCTCTCTAACTAAATGTGTGTGTGCATCTATAAAATTCAGATATAAATAAAAATATATCTGTAAAAAGACCATATAAATAAAGACAAAAGGAAAAAAAACATTTTTTTATCAGTTCATTTCATCCTCTAGTGTACTTTATCAAGGTAAATTTTACCATCAGTCCATCAGATTGGACTGAATAATTACAAAAACATTCATCCACAAAACTGTGGAGTAAGGATGCTGAGTAGAACATCAATCAGCTAAGTGACAAATTTTAAATTTGTATTGATCTTATATATATATATATATATATATATATATATATATATATATATGCATATCATCTGATGTGCCTTAACCATTTTATTGTGTTTATAAGGCTTGATTTAACTTTGTTTAGACTGTGAAATGTGTGTGTATGTGGTATGTGTATTATATTTGTATTAACTCTCTCTCTTTCTCTCTCTCTCTCTCTCTCTCTCTATATATATATATATATATATATATATATATATGAAAGGGATTAACTCCAACATATTTTTATTTATTTGTTTAAACATTATTTTTAATGGATATTCGTATTTGAGTAGGAATGAACTTACATTCAAATACATAAATTGTTCATTGCTGACATTTGTTTATATTAAAATACAGAAACAGACCAGATATGACTATTAAGAAATATTAAGAAACATCTGGAAAATGTGTGTTTAAAAGCATTATTTTGGGATTTGTCTAACTGTAAGTCTTTCGTGGTCAGGCGCTTTTAAGCACGCAAGATCAATTGACAGTTTCCCTCTGGGATGCATGTTTGAATCCTGCCAAAGGAAGCATATTTTCCTAACAAGATTTCTCAATTATTCAGGTCAGTAGATATGAATAAATATACTGTTTAGTTATGAAAATCAGAGTATCTAATCAAATCTGAATATCCATTAAAATAATGTTTAGATAGATAGATAGATAGATAGATAGATAGATAGATATTGCACTGTTTCAAGGCCCATGATCATCTTCTTCTATGTGCCCTGTCCCTTCAGGACGTAGGCGATCATGGTTCTCCATGTCTCCCTATCCCCTGTGTTTCTTAGAATGTTTGCTCCTGTTACACCTCGCAACCCCTGTTCCATCATCCACCTAATCAAGCCCTGCAAATATGTTATCCACTGCCTTCCTCTGTCTCTTTTTCCTTCTATCTGGCCAGTCAGTATCAGGTTCTCCAAGCTCTCCTTCCTCATTGCATGTCCCAGGAACTTCAGTTGTCTCTTCCTGATGCTCACTATTAATTTGAGACTAAATTGATTCCTGGCAAAAATTACTGATCTATAAAACAATGATCCAATCATTTTTGTTGGGTAACATATGAGTCAGTAGTATATTTGCCTTTAATTTTATTAGCCAAATTAACAACTCAAATCATTTTTTTTAATATTTTCATTCTTTATACTGATAAGCTGTCACAAGAAATAATATTTGGGGTATTACTCATGTAACTTTATTACAATATTCAAATGAGTTTCATGAAATTCTATTCTGTTATTATAAAAGATATTTGAAATTGTGCTCACTCTTTTTTGTTTTTGAGATAATCACTTTTCTTGTAAGATTAAACAAAGAAAGAACAATTATCCTTTCTTTTTCCCTATTTTTTAAACTTTCAGCATTTGTGTTTTGAATTTCAAGTACTTGCAAACCATGAAAACTGAATTTAGATTCCTATATGAGAAAACAGGTGTATTATGTCACCTCTGGATAGGCAGAAAACTGACTGGTCAAAATTGTTATGTTAATAAAAGACAACAAAAGGTGTGTATAGTAAGACAAAGGAATTGAGAAATTCAAATAGTGTTTTGTAAAATGGCAAACCTTACAATTTTACCTGAGGACAATTAAAAGAAACCTGCTAAGTAGATCGAGCATGTGGGATAGTCTGTATTGAAAATGAAGGAATATCTTCCCAATCAAAATGTATTATGCTTACAAGAATTTTGATTATTTTTCTAATTTGCTGAAATTTTTAATTTGTTAAATTGAAAAATCTTTTCAAATCTTTATCAAATAGAATTTTTTGTATTGTTCAATTTGGATAGAACCCACAAAGTGTAGAAAACTTTGGTTTCCATGTGTGGCACCAAAGAATGATTTTAATCCCAGAACAGAAATTTGTATTCTTTATTCATGATTAAACACCCACTCCTCCTAATTCCTACTTTCTAAGGGTAGTACCTTAATATACTAGTAAAATCTAACTCACATCATAGGAAGCTTTGATAAGATTTTAAAAATAATAGAATATTAAAGCATAAGACAAAAAATATCACAATAATAATGTTTTTATTCATATGAATAATTTTAGAATTTTTTTTTTTTTTTACATATTTGAAAATTTGTGGAGTCATACAAGAGACACTGTGACCAGAAATAATAATTATTTTTCAATTTTTTTATTTCCATATAACTATAGATTATAAGCACTTCAGATTATAAATATTTTTATTGAATTTTATAAAAGTTTGTAAAAGGTCCAGTTTTCTATGTAAATTTAATGTACATTGTTCCCCTTTGGAAACCAAAATAAAATATAGTCATGCCACATGATTTCTTAAAATGTAAAAAAACTGTAAAAAAAAATTTGAAATTCATGATCTGGAGATTTTTTTTTTCATTTATTACGACTGTTCATGCATTTTTTTTTTAATTTGAAAAATACATCATTTAGATGCGGTTAGGACACATCATCAGTGATGTTACCCTGGTTCATGGACGGTTTCGGTCCTCTAAAAACATCAGACCTTCTCCCCAGGTTGACCCAGCCTGTGTCCTAATCTCTATTTGCTATGTTATTGGAATGCAAGATGTTTTGGTTGCACAGGAGAAGAGGAAAAATTCCTTGAATAAGGTCGTCCACAAATAAATGAATGTCCAGTGTGGTTCCAGTAAATATCCGGAAATATATAAATTAAATTCATTTATTACTACTGTTCATGTATTTCTGATTATGAATTTCAACCAAAAACAAAATTTATTATTTTACACTTTAAGAAAATCTAAACTTATTTATAATTGAACAGGTGAAGAGGCTCATCCTTTGTTTCCTGTTTAGGATGCGGTTTCCGGTTTTCTCTTTTCTCATCTTCTCACTTTGTTTTTTATTTCAATTGGAATAGATAGACTAAACTATCACCCAGTTCACACTCCACCCACATCTATTGAACAGGTGAAGAGGCTCATCCCTTGTTTCCTGTTTAGGATGCAGTTTCCGGTTTTCTCTTTTCTAATCTTCTCACTCTTATGTAGCCCCCTGCACATCAGTGGTGTTACCACCTTGCTTGGGGTGATATGATTAAAAAAATAAATAAATAAATGGAACTTTGTGTGTGTGTGTCTGTGTGTATCCATTACCTATAGACTCCGAAATGGCTGAACTGATTTTCTTGAAAATTTACACAGTTGTACTATAAGCATCTGCGAGTGTTCTTAGCTAGGTTTTGTGTCGAAGTACCCCTGATTAATATCGAAAATCGATAATCAAAAAAAATCGTGTTATAGAAGGAGTGGTCCAATTTTAATCAAATTTGATACACTCATAGACAAAGACATAAGAAACGATATTCACAAGTTTCAGGGTTGCAGTTCTTACAATAGTGCAGAAAATCAATAATATATATATATATATATATATATATATATAAAAGGCAAGAGGTTTGTGTGTGTGTCTGTTTATCTGCTTGTATGTCTGTATTTTTTCAGCCCTTTTATTTTAGTTTTTGCTTTGAGTTTAGCTCTAAGTAGGTATAATTGTAGTTCTTAGTCTCAGCCATGATACCATTTACTCAGAGGACTTATTTAGCCTTTAAAATTCAGTTTACGATGAAAAAAACTTATTTGATATCAATACCAGGAAACCAAAATTTGATTTACATCTATTCATTTTTCTTTAAGTCTATGATTTCACTTTAACTGGAAACAACTATTGCTTTTTAGTCTTTTGTGACAACCTCCAAAGAATCTGAGCTCCAGCACCATGGATTAATTTTAAAGCTTTCATTACACCCAGGCAACGCCGGGTTATACTGCTAGTACATTATATGAACATATTTGATTTGGATTGAATAGGGGGATCAAATTACAATGAATTTCCATACCAAATTCCTAGAACCCTTCCATTAACTTTCATAAGATTTAATAAAAATTTTCTTAAAGATATTTGTTATCTGGAGTGTCTAATATATTTTAATATAAAAGAAATATTTTGAAAAAGTATTTCTGATCAAAAGTGCTAACTTTAGCAAAAATAATTCTAAAATTTACAGTAATTTACAAAATGACAAGATCTATAACATCACAAAATATAATAAAAAATAACTTTATAAATGCAGCAGGATTAGAAAATTTATTATTAATTGTAAATTTTACAGCTTATTAAATTAATATTAATAATTGTAAATTTCACAACTCGTAAAAAAACAAATAAAAAATGAATGTACAAACATATGAGGTTGTTTTAAAAATTTCAGCTTCATAAAATGTCAAAATGACCAAACACCAATTTTATGTTTTTGTTTTTAAATCAAATTCACCCCATGAAAAGCAGTAAAGCCGCTAAAACACAAGGGGTTACTGAGTGTGAGAGAATTAGAAAACAGGTGCATTATTGCAGAGGGAGAACAACAGAAAAATTTAAATGCAATGTCAATCATTATCTACTGTTTCTTGACAGTAGATAATAATTGACATTGCATTTAAATTTTTGAAAATCAAATAAAATAACATCAAATAAAACTGGACAGCAAGAAGCCAGAGAAAAGTAACTGTTAGCAGAGAATTTATGGTTACATCTAACCAATACAACTGCTGATTTTTTGAAAGTTTTTTTTTTATTCAGGCTAAGAACTTTTCAGCAGCCATGACATGTAGTAATTTTGACAAAATAAATATTACTAAATAACAATATAAAACTGATATCCTGTTTCATGATATGATAAGGAAATGCTGAAAAATCCTAAGCCCTTCATACCTCCTAAAATCTGATGAAAATGAATAAATATCATATATTTTAGAATCGCTTCTTGGTCAGATCGAGAACTTTTCAGCACCCCTGAGTTTCTTCGGAGAGTCAGAAAGGAAGAAAGAGTAAAATAAAGACATCAGTAAATACAAAATTTTAACTTTAGTTTGCACTTTCCCCCCCGCTGCACTCGTAAATTTGTGTTCATTGAAAAGGAAGACTTTGTAGTGATCACTCAATCACTATTGATTCATATTCATTTTATATGCAAATGATGAAAAAGAAATATTATTCAACATTAGTATATGCTATTCTTTACATTTCACAGCAGAACACACATTGATATTTTTGCATCATATAAAATATTATACATAAAAATATAAATAAAAAGATATATATAAAAAAGATATATAAAAAAAATAAATATAAAATATTATAAAATATATAATAAATCTCATTTCATCTTTTTGCCTTGATAATGTCCATCACAGGATGAAACACGTAGGCGAGTTAAATACAGTTTTCCTCTTCTTTTTATTTAACCATCCTGTCCTTAATCTCAGACCATAACTGAGTATATTTTTACACACACACACACACACACACACATACTCACATATATGCAGGTTTCATTAAAAAATGACAGACAAGATATTATGATTAAGATTTTTATGTAATTTTTCATGTAATTTTATGATTTTCATTATTCTCAAAACATAAATTATATGAAAAAATAATATCTTGTCTGTCATTTTAAATGAAACTTGCATAATAGAGATTGGTGCCTAAATACACAATATATAATATAAATATATAAGTAAAAAATACCTAGTGAGCCAGACAGACCTACCTAGGTTTCACCTACCTAGGTTTCACCTAAACAAATCATCAGCTTTCCTGATGATCCGTTAAGGTCAAACCTTGGTAGGTCTGTCTGGCTCACTGGGTATTTTTTACT
This sequence comes from Ascarosepion bandense, assembly GCA_037127315.1. Lineage (NCBI taxonomy): Eukaryota > Metazoa > Mollusca > Cephalopoda > Sepiida > Sepiidae > Ascarosepion > Ascarosepion bandense. The sequence goes on from JBBBDQ010000632.1 coordinate 256,677, forward strand.
TCTTCCGCTCTACCTAAGTATTGAGCACTTTTTGTTAGTTGATTACTCGTATCGAGGTTTTTTTCTTTGGGCTCAGTGCTGACTCGGTCCGAACCCTTTTGACTGATGTTCATGTACTTAGCTCTTTCTCTTTTTAAAACCATTTTTTCCCTTCTTCGTAGATTTGTGGAGGATTTTTGGACATAAGTATAGTTATAATCTCATTTATATATATATATATATATTGTGTAAATTTACTCTTTAGTATATTGAATAAATTCACTCTTTAGTATTTCAAGATATGTTTTTGTAATTTTGGCAAATCTTTGAAAATGAGATGTCAGTGTTATTTTCATTTTTGCATAATTTAGATGACAATTTATCCATTGCACCTTTTATGTATATAAGTATGGAGATTAAAATGGTATTTGTTGAAATATATTTGTCTGATGGTTGTTATTGCATAAAAATCTAAGTAGCAGATTTTTATATTATTGTGTAATATTATTATAAAATATTATATTTAAGCTCTGTCAACTTTCACATTAAGCCATAATTTTATTTTATATTTTAAGCCGTCAGTTTATTTTAAGTTTTAGCTTTTCTTCTTGCTATGCATATATATATATGTGTATGTGTGTGTGAAAAATTCAGATAGAGTATATTTGTGAAATAACAATCATTCAGTTAAGTGGCATATGTAATACATGCTTGGGCAATCATGTCTGAAAAGAGAAATGACTGACTGGGCATGATTTTAGTAGGTTGCCATTACTTTCTGCAGAAGACTGGTTGCTAACCAAGGCTATAGAACCCAGTCTGTCCTGCTATTTAACCCATAACTAGAAATGGAAGAGACAGATTAATACCTTAAAGAACAATATGAATTAAAACAAAGAAAACTTCTATTAACCAATGTGTTTCATCCACTGACGAATTTTTTCAAGAAAAATGTGATAAAATCCCATAGAGGATGAAACAGATTAGCTAAGATAAGTTTTGCCTGTTTTATATATATATATATATAAATGCTTGTATGTATGTATGTATGTATCTTTTCAGAGCCAAATTCATTGAATGAAAAGGAATCTTTATGATACTGATAAACCAAATAAACTTTCTTCAAATATATTTTGTTTATTGCTTGTCACCTATTTTTTACACATATGTATATGTAAATATAATTATATATTTTGCAAGTTTGATTATAAAACAAAGAAAGTTCTTTGTGTATTATTTTTTATTTACTTTTTCAATATTTGTTATTTTTTTTTTTTTCAATTTATGGTTGGTACTGGTTTTTATTCATCAATACCAACTGCAAATGAAAAAAATTATGAGAAATATTGAAAAAAGCAAATAAAAATAATCCACAAAGAACTTTCATTGGTTATTAATCAAATATATATATATATATATATATATATATATATATAACACCTGAATAATAATACTGACAGTTTAAAGAACAATGCATGCATATTATATATATATATATATATATATATATATATATATCCGTGCACTTATCAATACTGACAGTACTGTGCAAAAGTATTAGGACAAGAACTATTTTTATGAGGCATATTGACAGAAAATAAACAATTTAATTAAAGTAATTTTATTTGATTTACCCAACAAATGCTTTAACAAGAAAAAAATACTTGTAACAAAATAAATTTAATATTTAGTATAATAGCCTTCTGCTTTGATCACAGCCTTCATTCTGTCAGGCATTGACATCACAAGCTTCTTCAATATAACTAATGGTATTTCCTGCCAAGCAGCTTGTATTTGTTTCCAAAGAGTGTCTTGCAAAGTAACATTAGATTTATCAATTCGAGAGGGGGGAATAAGAAAAAAGTCAGTCATATCCAAGGATAATAGAATAATGAGTAGTTTCAAAATAACTTGTTTAATAGAAAATAGGAAAAATTAAATATAACTTCTTTTTAATATATTTCTTTCATACCTAGTTTGAAATAATTGATATTTATTAGCAATTTACTTGGTTTTTCACCCTGTATTTGAATTTCAGTGAGGTTTTTAGGAAAATCACCCCTGTCCTAATACTTTTGCACACTACAGGTAGTGTGCAAAAGTGTTATGACAGGGGTGATTTTGAACTTTATTTTGATGCCTCATAAAAGATAAAATAGTTCTTGTCTTAATACTTTTGCACAGTATTATACATATGTACACCCTCCTGATATGAACATTAATCAATTTATATCACTATACACACAGAGGAAGATTGAAAAGTAACTCCCCCTTGTAAAAAACTTTGATTTTTATTTATTAACTATAATTTTTACAAGAAATGGCTATAAGAGGAAAGTATTTATCATGAGGTTTTATTTAAAATTCAATATGTGCACAAGATTTTTCTACCAGCTTCTTAAGCCACCCAGGAACCGCGCCAACTGATTTCACCAGGAACTCGTGGTATAGAAGCTTAACTTCTCGTATTAGCCCTTCAATTTCTTCTTAAGTCTTAGTTTGCATCTATATATCGATTTGTTTGTGCATAAATATGTATATATCTGCACAAAATAATCTACTAAAAATATGTGAGAAAATGTGTTTCACTAATATTTTAACATATATCTCTGCTACTTTGCTATTTTTCTACCAATCTATCTGTCTATGATAATTTGTCTGGGGTTAACTGAAAACTGACAAACACACACACACACACACATATATATATATATATATATATATATATATATAATCTTATGTCTATCACATGACTTGCTCCTCACAGGGTGATAAAACAGAAACCCTGGTTGGTTACTCATGCATAAAATAGGAGGTTATTTTTCAATCTTGCTGTGTGTGTGTGAGTATATGTATATACACACACACAAACTTATCTATATGTACATATACAATCAATCTGTTGACTAATGATGAAACAAATCTTTATTTTGACATCATCTCCATCCTTGTCAATGCACATAATTCAGCAGTGAATATGAATCACACAGAACAGAGAAAATTTCAGACCTAAATTCAAGAAATAACTACACATCAGGAAACCAAACTTTTGACCTGCATTCATTTACAGTTTGCAGAAATAAATTTGTTTGTCAACTTAAAAAGTAAGCACTCATCAAATTAACTCATAAATAATAAAAGAATTTTAAGGACTCTTATTTATCTACAGTTTAAATAACAGAAAATATGAGATAAAATAGTCCTATTATGAAATCAAAGAAAATGCATTTAGCAAAAATGGAATTAAGTCCATTATTTTCTAGTAAATTGTTTTGTGTACAGAGATACATGCAGATAGATAGATAGATAGATAGAAACAGAGACATAGATAGATAGATAGATAGA
>JBBBDQ010000632.1:265000-267500 GCA_037127315.1 Ascarosepion bandense
ACCTAGCAATATAAAATGAAGTAAATAACTTTTTACATCTAGTTTTTAAAATTGTTTTTAAATTCTTAAAATACATTCAATGTTTATCCACAATTTTTTCATTGACAAAAAAATCTGTCTGTAAACAACACCTTGAGCAGAATTTTTTACTTCAATGCATTTAAGAATTTTAAAATTTCAAATGAAATAAAAACCTGTGTACTTACTTAAAAATATTCTATCTACAATATTTTCCATATGCTGTACATTTGAAAAAAATTAGCGTAAAATATACGTTGAAAAATATCACAAAACAGAGGTCTTGAAATCTTCCACCAACGGTCAGCTTGTTTGTGTCATTAAAATTTTAAAAAATAAATAAAAAATTTTTGAAATTTAAAATGAGATTTTCTGCCATGTTGTTTTGAGATCTCCTTCATTTTATTTTAAAGAAAAGAAATGGTTTTGCTTTAAATAAGGTGATTCTAATAAAAAGTCTAGCCCTTAAATTCAATCTTAATTCAAAACAAAAGTTTAGTTACATCTATGTAGCTTGAAATTGTTTTAAAATTTTACAAAAAGGGAAAGAATCAGTGAAAATTTTATTTTTTTTTAAATCCTTAAGAATATTTTAAATTGAAAATTTTAAAATGATGAGAGTGGGGATGAAGAGAATGTGTGTGTCTGTGTGTGTGATGATTGGGAAAGACATCTCTACAAAGATTGTAAGACTGCTACCTTCACAGACAAGGAAATGTACTAAAAACTGACTATGAACTAAAAACCCCTCAGAAACAAACTCTAACTTCTGACGCCTATTATGTAAGTACAATAATTTAAGGCATGAGATTTTTCAATGAATAGTACATTTTCTTTCAAATGTGATGAGGGGGTGATGGGTTTTATCTCTGTTCTTTATAATAAAAAGGATTTAGGGTTTTTTTTTTCGGCTACTATGAAGACTGAGGGAATAGTAGTATTTATAACAAAGAACTAGAAGGGATTTTTTTGTAGTCTCACTGAAAAAGTCAGACATCTTGTTTAAATGACTAAGACTTATTTCTCATTGATATTTTCATGTGTATGTTACAAAACAAGAATTAGATAAATATTCTTAATTATTAAAAAAAATTGAATTTTAAATAAACTTTGAACATTACAAATTAAGTTCTTTGTTATTTCTTTAAAAAATATTTTCTTTATGGATTAAAGTTTAATTGTCCTTTTTTGTCGTCCATATCTAATTATTCAAAATTAGATAACAAATTTGCAAGTTTTCATAACCTATTTTAAACACAAGTAATTTTTAAAATTTTCAATATATTACATTATTGCTTAAGGCAACTTTTTTATTTATTAACTGTTTTTTATAATCTGAACTGAAATAAAAAATATTTTAAAATTTTCATGTTTTAATTTATGTTAATATCAATTTAGCTATATGATTAATGTTTCTTTTAATTTAATGAAGTTGGTAGATGTATTTGAATAAGTGTAAGCCTGATAGAATTGTTCATAAAATTTTGCCAAGTTCTGACAAAATGATTGCCAGTATTTTAACTGAATGAATTGATATTTTTAAAAGATATTCCATCATATAATGTAAATATAATGGCATAAGTAATAATAGTAATATTCTATATAATTGCAGAAGTAATAACTTTAGAATAAATAAAATTTTAACAAGTTTGATTGACTGAAATATATTCATAAGCACATTTCTAGGGAATCTAGATACCTTTTAGGTAATGTATGATTTATAAGTAATTATAAATTAAACATAAGAACTAAAATTTCTGTTGTGTTTCATCGAACATAAGATGTTCTGGTATTTATTTTCTGCAGTAAATTTATTTGATTAGTTTGTTTTCTCATTTACTCTTTCATTAGTTCTTGTACCAAAAATCTACAACTTAAACTTAATTGAACAGTTTTTCATTTGGATTTTATCCTGCACAAAATTCTAGATTCACTACATATATATATATATATATATATATATATATATATATATATATTACTACACATATAATCTAATGAACTTTTGTAAAAAAAAAAATAAAAGGACAGTAAGAAAAGGATGCATTTTTATGAAATGTTGAACAGGACAATATTTGTTGTATACTAAGCTTAGCTTAGTTTGGCACAAGGCCACAATTATGGGATGCTCAGTGAAGATCAAAATCAATACTTTCTAGTTTTGATCAACCCGACTAAATTGTTAACTATATATATATATATATATATATATATATATATATATATAAGATGCAGGGGATTAATTGTCATCTAAATTACACAAAAAATGAAAATAACGCTGACATCTCATTTTAACAGATTTACCAAAATTACAAGAACATATCTTGAAATACTAAAGAGTAAATTTATTCAATACAATTGCGATTAGCTTCAACTTTGGGATCTCATGCAACGCTCTTGGATTGTCTCCTTGTTCAAGTTGATGAATGCTGCCATAATCCTTGCATTCAGTACATTTTTAGTTCTACAAGGAGTTTTGTTG
>JBBBDQ010000632.1:272500-275000 GCA_037127315.1 Ascarosepion bandense
ACTATAATTTTTAAAAGAAATGGTTATGAAAGAAAAGTGTTTAGCATGTTTTTTTTTTAAAATTCAAAATGTCAGTAGATTTCACTATCAGTTTCTTCAGCTGTCTAGGGATTGCTTAAATTCATTCAAGCCAGGAACTCTTGTTGTATGGAAGACATAAATATTGTATTCACCCTTCAAGATCTTCCAAAGTCTTGATTTGGTATAGCAGATTTGCTTCTTTAGACAACCCAGGAAAAAAAAGTCTTCAGGGTGTTATAAAAAATAAATAGGGAGTTACTTATCAATCACCCTGTATATATAAATACAAACACACACATACATACACTATATATATATATATATAGAGAGAGAGAGAGAATGGATCTGAATGTGAGACATTATCCAAAATGTCAGGGAATAGTGAGTGCAAAATTGATTATAGTAAAACGATTGGAGTCATTGAATTAGTGCCAATGTGAACTAATTCAAATTTTTTCAAATTGTTTTCCATGATCAAATTCCCTGATCTTTTGGCTTTGACCTTGACTAGAGTTACGATAAACAAGCTAATCTAGTTACCCACTACAACAGTGTAGTGCAGTCAATCTTTAATCAGTGTTCCATATCTATGCCCTTCTGCTAAAATAAATTTACCATTAATAAATTATATATATATATATATATATATATATATATATATATATATATATATATATATATATATATATATATATATATACACAAACAAGTTTATTGTTTTAATTCAACTGACAATTATATTTTTTCAGTTTTCAAATGATATATTGTATATTAGGATTAAAATTATGACTAAACTGCCCAAAGTTCATGATTTTTCTTGTTTATTTGGTTCAAGTGTGTGTAAAATTGTCTGTGCAGATTAAGTGAGATAATATTGTCTATCCTACTGACAATATCCAGTTCTTGATAATGACTGAGACGATCAAAAGCACTTGAACAAAAAAGTTGAAGATAATCTTAATCACAATATATAACATTTCTTCCCAAAATTGGAAAAATATGATAAAACTTTAATAGACAGACCTTGTCAGTAGAATTTAACAAACATGGTTTGGTGAGATTTGGCAAGCTAAATACACATTAATCTTTATCTCTCTCTTTCTCTCTCTCTCTCACATATATATATATATATATCTAAATCTAAACTTATTTATAAATGGAACTTTGTCTGTCTGTCTGTGTGTGTGTGTGTGTGTGTGTCCGTGTCCGTTACCTATAGACTCCGAAACGGCTGAACCGATTTTCTTGAAAATTTACACAGTTGTACTATAAGCATCTGCAAGTGTTCTTAGCTAGGTTTTGTGTTGAGGCAACCCTGATAAATATCGAAAATCGATAATCAACAAAATCGGGTGATAGAAAGAGTGGTCTGATTTTAATCAAATTTGATACACGCATAGACAAAGACATAGTAAACGATATTCAGAAGTTTCAAGGTTGCAGTTCTTACAATAGTGCAGAAAATCAATAATATATATATATAAAAGGCAAGATGTTTGTGTGTGTGTCTGTTTATCTGTCTGTATGTCCTTTATACAAATACACAATTTTTATCCGATTCTCACCAAACTTCACACAAATATTCTTTAGGCTGAGTCTGAGCTCCAGGATCATGGATTAGTTTTAAAGCTTTCATTACACCCAAGCAACGCTGGGCTCTACTGCTAGTATATATATATATATAAGACGGTGGTACAAGTATATGTAAAAATTTATATTCAAGCATTTTCTATTTTTAACAGTCATTTTTAAGAAGGTAATATATTATATTTTTAAATTCAAGAAAACTTTTGAATGTATCAAATTTTTTATATAATGGTGATTGATGTTTTCAATGATATAAATTTTTTAAAAAAATCATGTTTTGCCATGTTGCTCTTTGTGTGGCAGGATGGTGCTTACAGTAAATGTAAGGCCACTGATGTAAAAGGCAACACATATGCCTGCATCAAACAGCTGTTACCTTATAAAGAAAACAAAAAAAAGTCTGAAAAAATTTATCAAAACAAGTCTTGCCTAGAGTCTTCAATAAAACTGATTTCAATTAAAACCCAAAGTCTATATAATATATGTGTATGTGTGTGTATATATTTGTATGTATATATAATGTATCTGTATATTTGTATTTTGTTTCTCCCACACTCTTTGTCTCCACAGATATTCTGAAATCTCAGATGTTGCATTTAATAAAAATTGTGTGTGTGTGTGTATATATATATATATGCACACACACACACACACACACACACACATACACAAGTTTTATGAAATTATATATATATATATATATATATATATATATATATATATATATATAAAAGATAAAAATTATATATATACATAAAATAAAAATATGATAAATGGCCTGAAGATTGTGTTCAAGCATAAAACAAAATATTACCCATGGTGTTTATCTCAGTTTACTCACTTTTAAATATGTGTGTGTGTGTGTGTGTGTGTGTGTGTGTGTGTGTGTGTG